>BDDA01000497.1:0-27049 GCA_001662385.1 Chlamydomonas asymmetrica
AGGAGAGGGGGAGGCGGGGGGGGAAGGGATCGGACAACGTGAAAAGTTGTGGTGGGGGCGTTTGGTTCTTCCTGCGGTTTGGTGTGCTACGGGCTCTTGGCGAGCCGCGAATGGCAGCGATGGCAGAGGTCCGTTCACTGCACCTCCTATTCCATCCTAGACTGGTATACCAGCTGCTGGTATACCTGGCAGGAACAAGACGGTGCACACTCATCACATGCTGCATCCATCCCCTACTGGCCCTGTGAGGCGGCAAGGCAACTCAATCAATCGATCCACTCACGTGGCTGAAGCCCACCAGCGCGTCCACGAGGCTGATGGTGTGGTTGATCATCAGGTCGTGCTGGCCGCGACGCTCAAAGCGCCTGCACAGGCCAAGCATACAATACGCATGGGGTTAGAACCTCAACCCCAGACCCTAAACCCTAAACCCTCAAAGCGCATGCACGGCCAGAGCATATGGCAAGTCATGATCAGCAGCAGCAGCGCTGGCACAGCCACGGAGGCGTGTGCATGACACGGTGATAGCCTTGCGCGTTGTGCGCCTCTGCATGCAGCACCTCGCTATTGCCTTTCCCGCACAACAGGCGTGTTCAACAGACGCGCGCAAGACGTGACGAGCCATGCATGCCGCGGCCGCAGGGGCGCAAGCAAAACCTCCAGCGCCTTCCCCTTCCGCGCATGGTACACACGCGTCGTTGCACATCCACAAGCAAGGACCGATCGTGCGGGATTTTAACACCCGGTCATTCTCGGAGTACACCTGTGAATCACTGTTATGTTATGACGAATCGACGAGTTTTGGAGGGACTGACAGGAGCGGCTTCCTCACCTGTCAGGCGCCTGGCGCACTAGGAAGATGAGGTCTCCGGGCTCGCCATCAATCATGGGCTCACCCTCCTCAAAGAAAGATATTTGCTGCGTTGCGTGCAGCGCGGGGTAGCGGCAGCAGCACAGCACGGCACAGCACAGCCAGGGTCGTGTGGACCGGGAGAACAGCAGCACAGCACAGCACGCTGGTATGCTGCACACTGGTACGCATGCATTCAGCATCACAGCGCAGCATGCTCGTACGCACGCTTTCAGCGAGTCCATTTGCCTGTAACACCACGCCTCCATGTGAAAAGGTTCACGTTCACGTAAGCATTCGGCGTATGCATGCAGCGCTTTGCACCTTACGCACACGTAAGCATACGGCATACATACGCAGCACTACACATTATGCGGCGCGTCCACACGTCACTGTGCAGCGTACACGCTGCACGCAAGTGAGTATCCAGGGCGTGTGTGCGCTCTCATCTGTGCACTGTCCGCTCTGCACACTCACGTGTCCGTCGGGCATGCCGGGCTCAATGTGCACCGTGATGGGCGCCTGCTCGCGCACCAGCTTCTGAGCTGGGCACGTCTCACACTCCTGCAAGACAGCGGGGAACATGCATTCATGCTTTGTGATGGACCGACGGGCTCTTCGCTTGCAAATCCAGAGACAGCGACATGAGCGCACACATCTCACGACAAGGACCTGCACAGCGCTGCATGCAGATGCGGCCAGGCCTCAACGCTGAGGATCCACAGAGGCTTGTGAGTTGTGAGTTGTGACGAACATCGCAACGCGACACCAACAGCAGGAGCGCTTGGTGCTGCTGTTCCCCACTGCCTTTGAAGCAGTCTCTGGCCCGTTGGTTCGTCACGAGTGTGGCATTCTTGCCACGATCCGTACACAACAACTGACACGTACGGTACGTGCCTGCACCTCTATCCTGCATCGACGCCTGCAAGATCTCCAAGGCCCGTAGCAAAACTGCATAACCGCCGCCGTGCCTGACACACGCGCCCGCCATCGCATGCATACATATGCGCACGCACCTGTGTCTGGAATTGCTGGTACATGCCGGGGCCCAGCTGGCGGGTGACCACCTTGTTTTTGCACTTGCACTTGCGAGTGCCGGAGCCCTCCTTGAGCACCGCCTTGTCGCGCGTGAACTGCGCGGTACGATGTGCCGTACAATGTGGAAACCAGTACGGCAGGCATGCGTGAGCCAGGGCGAGGAGCAGAGGATGATTAATTACCGTTTCAGCTGAGGAAGATCAGCTGATTATCATAATGACGAGCGGGTGGCAGGGTGACGCGACTGCTTGGAGTGGTCAGCTTAGTGGCAGTGTGATGCACGGGTGCGATGGATGCGTCGGCAGCCGCTATGCTGTGTAACACATGGCAAGGTTATGAGAGGTGCATCAGCAGGCTACAGCAATAGTCCAACCCAAGCCATGCATGCACAGCAGACACGCACCCCGGTGGTTGCATGCATGTGCGCACACAGCATCCTCCTGCATGAACTACGGTACTCCACCGAATGCTTTATGCGGTGCATGGCACCCTGTAGTGTAACCAGAGCCCTCTGGATACAACTGCAGTACACCCGCAGTGCACCTGCAATACACCTGCGGTACGCCTGCAGTACGCACCCACCTGCAGCTCCTTGCCGACGTACAGGTCCTTGAGCGTGACCCACAGGTCGACGTAAATCGTGTGGCCCTTGCGTACCTCCTCCTCCTCACGCCCTCCGAAACCGCCTCCGAAACCACCGCCGCCAAAGAACCTGTACCGCACAGCACATCAGGGACACAACAACAACTTATGCGCGGTACGAGCAATCGCCCGATGCATATGCATGTGTGTGTCAAAGAGCGGGGCAGCGTTAACACGCAGCGTATGTCTAGGAGACGGTAACCCAATGCAGGCTGTCCGACCGCCGCTATGCTACACATTCCTCCCCTTCATGATGGATTGGTGGGGCATGGTGGACTTGTGCACAGAGTCCATCGCTGTGACCCCACCCGCCTCAAGGAGGGAGGCCTGTGCACCGTGCAGGCAAATGTGCATCCTCTTTCACAAGTGCATGGTGCGATACAGCGGTGGTGGCGCTGGACAGAAACATCGCAGGACACTGCAGGCTGAACGAGTGCCGCAGTGCACCCGCGCACACAGCCCACGCCCGCCAGGTCCCGCCACGGCAACCAGGGGATGATGGACACAGGTTCGCTGTTCGGTGCCTTGGGCAGCTCGTGCAGGACATGGTCGCCAAAGTCTCAACCCTATTCACAGTGCTGCGGGCTGAAATGCGCGTGAACGAAGGACCGCACCGAACACGTGAACGGCCTGAACTCACATATCGAAAATGTCGCCACCGCCTCCCCTGCCTGACTGCTCACGCGCCTGAGCCTGCTTGAGTCCCTCCTCTCCATACTGATCGTAGATTTTCCTCTTCTCCGCATCGGAGAGGACCTCATAGGCTGCACAGGGACGTTGCGGCACATCACAGGGTAAGTGCCCGCAGCCACAAGGAAAACATGCAGTAAGCCTATGACAGCCACCATATTACCGAAGCTGCTGTGAAGCGGTGCACCGCCGATGGCCTAAAACGCCGGCGCAAACTGCGCCACAAGCACCAGCGCACCATGGTTGATTTCTGCAAACTTCGTCGCAGCCGCCTTCTTCTCCTCCTCGTTACCAGTGACCTTATCCTGCACGTTGCAAGCAGCCCACGCAGTTGACAGGGTCAAGGTGTGCTAAGGCGCTCGCATCGATCAACGCAACCCACACGCCTTCTGTGAATGTTTCTGACAATGGTGCCGTGGTAATTGCGCAGCCAGGAAGTGGTGAACAGTTATACACTTACTGGATGATACTGCAGGGCAAGTTTGCGGTATGACCGCTTCAGCTGTGCCTCGCTAGCTCCCTTGGTGACATGCAGAAGCTCGTAATAGTCCTTCCTGTGAGCCGCGTCCACACACAAAGGCACCAAGCACACGCTCAATGGTAGGCACATCACCTAGCGTTGGAATCGGGGAAAGCCTTTCCCTCAACGTCCTGGTGATGATCCAGTTGGCAAAGGGGTGTTGCGCCGAAAGCGCTGCTCGTCAGGCCACGCCATGAGGTGCCACAAGCTGTCAAAATGCACGTTTATTGTGTCAACGAGGACTCTGGCAACTAAATCCAGCAACCTACCCTAGCACAGCCAGGACTTGTAACAACAGTGAGACGAAGAGCAGCCGAGCCTTCATGGTCACTCGATGCAGGCTTTCGCCTGGTAGTTCGGTCAAGAGTTTAAGGCGCTGCTATGTTCAAGACGTATTGCTTTGCAGCGGCCAGCGCGCCTAGCTCAGCGCGATGGCGTTGCTTTGCGTCCGGGGGAAGGACAGCACAGTCCACCGGTACAGCAGTGAGTTTCCAGAAGCCTGGCTCAAGCGGAGGGTTGTGGCATCACAGGGTTGCAGCTGACAATGGTGCCTGGAAAGAGACCTCACAAAGCTATTGACCCGATGGTGTGCCAGCCCCAACAATGAGGGCATGATTGCGCCGAATCACTGCTAGAGCGCCAGCGCTTCTGCTGCATCTGCAAGCCGCATGCGGTAGGGCGGTCACATGGGCGAAGACGGCCGATGGAAACGAGTGGCATACACTGCATTGGCTTCAGCACATTGCTAGCTAGCCTGCACAGCCACGCGCAGTCAGTAATGCGGCG
Source organism: Chlamydomonas asymmetrica (assembly GCA_001662385.1). Taxonomy (NCBI): domain Eukaryota; kingdom Viridiplantae; phylum Chlorophyta; class Chlorophyceae; order Chlamydomonadales; family Chlamydomonadaceae; genus Chlamydomonas; species Chlamydomonas asymmetrica. The sequence continues at coordinate 4,527 of BDDA01000497.1, forward strand.
ACTTGTATGGGCCTGCAAACGCCGGAGCCAACCACACTCTTCTGTGCGCGTGCGATGCGGATATTGCTGTACGGAAGGCCAGGGGGCCCTGCTGGGGCCCTGCTTCGATGCGGGTGTGGGCCCCAGTCAGCATAGCGGATCAGTTACAGTCATGGCGTGCGAGGTGTAGCACGCTCCAGTCCACAACTTGAGAGGGAGGGGGAGCGTGCAGGGGACAACATAAAACAGCGGACACTACATGGAGGCCGTACACGAGACGTTACATGCAGCATTGGCTATGTGAGCTTAGGCAATCGGTCAACCACTAATCGGATGCTTTGATTGGGGTGCTGGGGGGGAGCGGGAGCTTGTGGCATGCAAAATCGGAAGATTTGGAATGAGGATAACAACCGTGAATGAGGAAGTCTGGACATAAGAGCTCGCCCGACCCAATATGATGATAAATCATGCATGCTGCATCCATGGAAGCTCATACTTAGCACCACAGTCCATGCACCAGCGCATGACGGGTTGCGAGCGACCCTGTGCGCAAGTGCGCAAGTGCGCGCGTCATGCCACGACAGACGGAAAGCACGTGCGACATCAGTTTGCATTATTGCAGGCCTGAGCCACGAACGTGGGCAGCTAGATGTGGTAGGGTGCAGTCAGTGGGAGAGGGGGCAGTAGTGTATGGACGCGCCGATGCGGGCTGGCACGTGGAGGGAAGTGGGCAGGGTGAGGCGGAACGTCGGTGCGCAACGCTCTCACAATGCATACCTGCCTCACTGCCTGCATGCATGTGTGCAGGGCATGATGGCCGCTTTATTGGCATCACCCCAACTTACCAACTGCTGAGATAGGGCAAATGCCCGGACACCCAGAACGCCCATGCAAAGCGGGCGTTTGAATGCACGCAATGGGAATAAGGTGCACTGGTGCAGCTCGGGCCTTTGACTCACGTTGTCCCTATCTCACTCACACTCTTCCTCAGCGCTCCTCCTTCATCCACAGTATTTGTACCGCTGCCAGCTTTGTTCGGACTTTTGTCTGTTGCCTTGACTTTTGCTGCGTGACTGCGGCTGCACAATCAGCAACGGAGGCCTGCTGCGTGAGGCGGTGGTGCTGGAGCCTGGCTAGGTAGCAGGAGCAGCAGCGCAGGGAGGGAGGCTGAGGCCTGCTCGCAGGCAGGATGGACGGCCCAAGCAGGGCGCCGACCTGCACGGTGTTCAGTAAGTCGAGCGCATACCGACGATGTGCACTTGCAGGTGCTCCGCCAGGCACCCAGCACGGAAGCACTGTGCTGACCTCACATAGGATCCTTTTCTGGTGTCAATATTGGCCCAGCTTGCTGGGCGTGGTGCTGGTTGCTGCGAAGCAATCCGTTCATGCGGCAACTGCTGTTGAACCTGTGCACTGCCGCGATGCTGTGCGCTTGTGCAGTTGGCAATATACCCTACGATGTCACTGAGCAAATGCTTCAAGAGGTGTTTTCCACAGTCGGGCCGATCAAGGCACTCAGGTACGTCACGACGCTTGCACGCACCAGCGACGCGATGATGTGGCGTTGCAACAGGTTGCATCAGCTTCGTCTTGCGATATCACGCTTTCATTTGTATACCACAAGCAAGGTAGCGATGTGCACATGGTTTTGCGTGGCTCCGATCTTTGTGACCGGCAGGCTGCGTGTTTGCTTTGACTGCGTTGGGACTAGCGCTTCTTGTCAAAACGTTTGACTGTCTTCTTCGCTTGCTGTAGCGTCTATGCATGCATGGTAGTCCTGTAGCACCAGCCTTTGTGGCAGCACAGTCATGGCACGTGCGTCTATGCTGCAATTGCAGGCTCGTAACGGACAAGGACACTGGGAAACCCAAAGGATATGGCTTTTGTGAATATCACGACATGGCTGTCGCCCAGTCTGCAGTGAGTTCCTGCGCTTTGACTACCCACGCTGGGACCGCGTACGGTGCGCCTTCCCGCACTATCATTGGTGCGTCCGGGAGCAAGCACAACCGTTGGGATGCTGAACCCCTGGAGTGCCTGCTGGGCTGTGCAGGTGCGCAACCTGCACAAGTATGAGGTGAACGGCAGGACGCTGCGGGTGGACTATGCAGACGAACACGCAGCAGGCGGGGACCAGGGCCCGCGCGACAAGCGAGGCCCCCCGGGGGGGCCCCGTGACTTCAAAGGCACGTAAATACGTAAACCAAGTGCAGCTTGCCGTTTTAGCGACATCTCCATCATAGCGCATGTGTTGTGGGTCATGTGTCATTGGATGTTCCGCATGCGTTAGCAACCCCCCTCGGCCCTACTCCCTGCCTGTCGACAGCTGCATTTTATGCAGTCAGCACCCACCAGCCGCTGATGCTACGTATGCCCTCCCTGGCGGCCCACCCTCAAACCTGGATCTTGATCTTAATCCTGCACAGATATGAGGGGCCCGCGGGACGCTCCTGTGCACGCCGCTCCCGGGACCCAGGTGAGTCGTCCGCCCCTGGAGCACTACTCATCACCAATTCACATCCGCATGATTGCACGTGAGGATGCGCGCATTGGGACGCCTGTTGTGCTTTGTACAGGGTTGCTGCTTGGCTGCATGAAACGCGTGTCTGGTTCTGAGGCGTTTCAGGGGTTGCGGTGCATGAAAAGAAACTGGTTCATCGACATGCCTGCCAGTTCTCTGTGCACGCAGCAGGTTTCAGGTTCAGTGTTCAGGGCGGACGTAGGGCTGTGTCACAGATGAGACGTATTGTTGGCCAACCGCTCCTTGTGCCCAAAACAAATGTCAATCCTCCATCTCCAAGGGTTACCACGCACCATGTTCCTTGTGTAAGCGTGTGCAGCCCTGCACCGAACCTCAAGCTGTGTAGCGTAAACCCTTCAGCCTGCTCCTTGTGATCGTGGTCCGTCAGCGCGCCAGGATGAGTACGTTGGTGTGCATGCGTGTATGCGTGTGCGTGTTTGTGCGTGGCGCAGCCCGTGGGCTGGGACATGGCCACCTCCAGCGCGTTTGCGTCTCACCACCAGGGCCACGGGCCGCCAGCATCCGCCTCTCAGGACCGCATCAACACCGTCATCGCCGGCATGACGCCCATGCAGGTGAGGAACGAGGGATAGATGGCATGGCTGTCGGTGAAACTGAGAACCAACCACAAGCAATGCTCCCCTGGCTACCCACTCACCCATGCAGGGGAGTGGTGGATGCATTGATGGATTTATTGGTTGCCTGTATTACTGTCTGTTAGCGTGTCTGTCAGTGCTTGTTGTTTGTCTTTTGGGTGTTGGTCCCCTCTTTGAGGGCAGTCCTTGGCCTTGTGCTAGCAGACTGTAAAATCATCGTCATCATCATTACTGTATATCTACCTTCGCATCGAGTGGCCTTGCACTTGCCAATAGGAAATGGGTAGGTCAGGGCAGCGTACCGTAGTACCGTAGTACCGTAGTATGCAGCGTACTACGGGACGGTGTTACCTCACAGGCCTGCTTCGCGCTGTGCGGTGTGAATGTGATGCATGCATGCATGCATGCATGCGTACGGAGGCATGCTGTACATTCTCTGCATGCGCCACCTGTGTCACGGCCTCATTGCTCATGCTCAATGAGGCGGTGACACAGATGGCGCATGCAGGGGATCGGCGGCGGCGTCCACTGAGTCGCGTGTGCACCTGCGGCGTTGCGTGTTCAGCTGTCTGATGCATGGTCGAGTGTTGACACCTTGGTGCTCAGGATGAGTGTTTTGGTGACCTCGCCGTTCTGACCCGCTCGTTATGCGTTTGCTTGGGTTGGCCGCGTTGCCGCCACCCACCTCATGGGCATACGTGTACGCTCGCGTGTGCGCTGCTACAGCTGTACGAGGTGCTGGCCCAGATGCGCAGCTTCATGGCAGCTTCCCCCCAAGGAGCGAGGCAGCTTCTGCTGCAGAACCCGCAGCTCGCCAAGACGCTCCTGCAAGCGCAGCTCGTGTTGGGGCTCGTCGCAGCTCCTGGGGCCAACGCCGGCGGCCCGCCGCCGGGTGCCGAATCGACGCCTCCTCCCCCCGGACCTATCCCACAGCCTCCCATCGCCAACGGGGGAGGTCCGGGGATGCCCGCGGTACAGCCTGTACTGCAGCAGCCTGTACCGCAGCAGAGTATGGCACCTCCGGCGCCGCCGGGGCCTAGGGAGCAGCAGCAGCAACAGCAACCGCCGCAGTACAGCATGGGGCCACCGCCTGCGGTACAAGGGCCTAACCAGGCCGCGCCTCCGATCATCGTGGTACAGCAGCCGCCGCAACAGCAGCAGCAGCAGCCGGTGGGCATGATGATGGATCCAGGCATGGGCGGCATGCCGCAGTACGCGCTGCCGCCGCAGCAGCCACAACCCCCCATGCAGCAACAGATGCCGCTCCCGATGCAGCAACAGCAGCCCATGCAGCAGCAGATGCAGCCCCCTATGCAACAGCAGCAGATGCAGCCTCCAATGCAGCAGCAGCAAATGCATGCACCGCCGCCGCAGCAACCGCCCCCTGCCGCGCCCCCCGCCGCGTTGGATAACTCGCAGCAGGTGCGCTGTTCGCGTACCGCTCTGTACCGCTCTCTACAGTCCTGTACCGCGTTTCCGTTCTTGCACAGTCGGCATTTGTGTGAAACGCTGTGCCATGATTCTGCAGTTCCATGCCGAGGCAACTTTCTCATGTAGCCATGTGTATTGACCACGCACTTAAAACACCCCCCCTGTACGGAATGCGCCACACCGCAGCCTGCTGACAGCCTCTGTATGGTATACCTCTCGTATAGAGGGGAGTATCGGCCTCGGCTAGAACGCTTGTTGTGTAAAAATTTTACATCCAAATCTAAACCTCGTGTGTGCATGTGTGTGTGTGCGTGGCATGCAGGCCATGCTGCAGCAGGTGCTGGCGCTGACGCCGGACCAGATCATGGCGCTGCCAGAGATGCAGCGCCAGCAGGTGCTGCTGGTCAGGCAGCGCCTGGGCCTGCCGCCCCTCTAGCGCCTTGTAGCGCACAAGACGTAGGGCGGCGACGATCAAGGCGGCGCGTGTGTAGTGATGGCTCGCCTGTCGCCCTTTGTCGGACCGCATCGCATGCAAGGCGGCGGCGAAGGAGAAGGTGCCGGACGCGCAACGCCAGCCCCGGACGCTGCTGAGCCGTGGCAGAAGACAACACAAGTGGCGCCAACGAATGGCAGCAGCGCGTGTTTTGGTGTGGCCCTGGAGGGAAGCGTGGCTCCTCCGCTCCACCACGGCACAACTGACGTTTGGCGCTGAATAGTTTTACCAAGCTTTGGAATTGGCTGTCAGTGCCTGCCTGCCTGCCTGCCTGCCTGCCTGCCTGGGACAAGCGTGTTTGTCTGGCACACCGGCAATGCAGCTGGCAATGCGACTGTTTGATCCACGCAGTGGCTTGCACAGCCGTTGCTGCGTAGGCAGCGCGCTGGCGCTTGATGTGGAATCGCTGCAGCTGATTTTGCACATTTATCGGCGGGCCTGGTCCGTGGTCGGTGGCTGACGCGTCTGCTGTAACAATCGCTCGTGTGGCAAACTGGCCGTGCGGGCTGTGCCGCACCATGCATTCCTCTTCATGACAGATGTATAGGTCGCTGCTCGCAACTACCACACACCTATTACAATCCAAACGCAAACAGGCATGTGTTCTATACAGCTACCGGTATACTTCTACCGTACTATGGTATCACCTCCTACTCAGAAGGCTCCTAATGTCAGCGCTGCTCGACCTGCGGGAGCTCCACTCCCCAGCTGTGTGCGTAATACAACCCGCACGCTGCGCTTGACAGTGACCATCGCGCCTGCACCGTGCGCTGACAACGGCACACAGGGCGGCTGCTTTCCATGTGCACCATGCACGCACATTCGCACATGGACGAAGGGGCTGCGCTGCGTGCCATGTGAGCCATGTGCACACGTCTCTCGGGAGCGAGAGGCACGTGCTCATGGTGAATCGAAAAAGCGAGCAGCAGCCGCATGACAGCTGTGAATCCCCAGTGTACAAACGTTGACAACAGTGCATGGTAGTGCAGCCCGACTAAGTACAGGGCGGCAGCGAGCTGCTGGTTTCGTCCATCTGAGACCCTCAGCCTCCTTCACACACGCTACATACCCTCACTCAGCATCGTGCAAGCTCTGCGCTGTCCGTCCCTGGCCAACCCCACGCGCCTGGACCTGGGGCGTTGCCCGATAGGCGATTTCCACGCTCAAGAGCTCGACGACGCGCTGCGTAGCGCAACCCACACCTTACGCTCTCACAGCGTGCCTGATGCATGCGCTTGTATGCGTGGTGTGCGTCAGTTACATTGTGTTGATCTGTGCACATGCGAAAGATGGCGCTGTCAATGATTGACTTCACGTCACTTGGCCGATCAAGCCATGCATGCATGTTATAAGTGGTCATGATGCTGTGTGTAATCATTGGTGGCAAAGGCCATGATGCTGTGTGTAGCATTGGATAGGTGGCAAGCTGACAAGAGCATGATGCTCTGTGGGGTGGATGGCGCTACATCGACAACGCGATTGACTGTGAACGCCTGCCTCTGCAGCCGCACGTAAATGCACTGCCTGCCTGCTTACTTTGCGTTACCTGTGCCAGTAAAACCGTGTACCTGGCGGTAGTCTAGCTCGCTTACTGTCGACAAGCGCAGAGCTGGTTAGCTGGTTGTTGGGGGCCGCCTCGTGGGGAGCGCACCTTAGGCCTGTGAGCACATACCACTCTGCTCTGGCGCTCAGCTGACAGGTGCAAGTCTCTCAGCCTCAGCAGCCAGAGCGCCTCGTCCGCTCGCAACGTTTGAACTGTGAGCGGCTGCGTTATCTGCCCGTCAGCACGGTCGCTTCGCTGCCTGTGTGACCCTTTCATCGGTACAGACTCCGCTGGTGCGCTGCTGGTGTGTAGCTTCTCCTGCTCCCAATACTCAAGGCACGGGAAGGCTCTGGACACGCTGTGCTGTCCGCGGCTGGTTTTATCGTGCAGGCGGGTCCATGGGCCAGCAGCAGGTGTGTGACAGCCTATATCGCATAGCAAGCACCCAGTGTATATGGCTGGGCTGCTGGGAGCCTTGTCAGTATGTCGTTGTGCTGCGACCTTTCTACGCAGCGAGCTAACCCCAAGCACGCACCGAGCGTAACAAAAGCCGTCACGCACAGCAGAATATGCGTACACTGCACTGAGACATGCACACACACACGCAAGTGGGTCGCATGTACCATGGCGTTATCCACTTATCTTCATGTCCATCCTGTACAGGTTGTAATACAGTGCCTGTGCACATGTGCACATGCGGTGCTGCTTTCTCTCGAGACCACTGCCCACGGAATTGCGTGAACAGACACGTCCTTGACTCTCCATGCGCCGCATCCCCACCCCTGACACACCCCATGACCTCCACCCCCACCGAACGCTCACCTGGCTACTGGCAATGCTGTGATCTGGCTGTTGCTGCTTGCAAACAGTGTTCCGCAAGTGACGGGGCCCCACTCAGCACGGACTAGCTTGATTGGCCATCAGAAGCAGCAGTGGAGCACATCCACAGATTACAATGGCAATGTGGGCGTGGTTCTGGGCACGTGTATGGCCATGGGTGTGGCCATGGGTGTGGCCATGGGTGTGGGTATGGAAAGGTGACTTTAAGCTGGATGAGCCACACGCACATCAGCTGGACGCTGCTAATGCGGTGGTTGCTGCCACCTCTCCATTCAGCCTCTTACCGAACGAAATAATGGAGCACATCCTTACGCCTGGCCACGCGAACAAGGTCGTGAAGCTGGTCTGCAAGCGCTGACGTGAGTGCTACACGCATGGCGTCACTGTCATGCGAAGCACTGCCCTGGCAACGCAGCTGGGCAGCAGTGGTGCTGCGTGGCCCTACATTGAACGCCCTAACCAGCTGCTCCCTACCTCGTTCACGCGCCTGGCAACGCTTGAGCTGAACCGGCTGCATCTTGGCAGCAAAGCAACAATAGCAGCGCTTGCCTCTGTTCGTAGCAGCACACATGTGCACGCCACCCTCAAGCACCTTCATGTCGACCTCAACGGTTGGTGTGATGACGGCGCTGCAGCACAGGCCACTGAGTGTGCGACAGCATTGGCGGGGCTCGTTTCTGAGCTGTCCAGCCTGCGCACATTGTCCTTGCGGTGGGGCAGTCTGCCGCGCGATCATCCGATCAGTCACCACCGCACAGCGGAACCGATCGATCTCCTGCAGTCGAGTCTTGCAGCAATCTGCTTCAAACACCTCAGTACAGTGATCTGGTTTAAGCACCTCAGAATGGAATTCCTCATGTTCTCTTCTCGCATCGCGTCCCCTACCATTATTGTACTGCAAGCTCTGCGCTGCCCGTCCCTGGCCAACCTCACGCACCTGGACCTGAGCCATTGCCCGATGTACGAGCAGCACGCTGCGGAGCTCGGCGACACGCTGCGGAGCGCAACCCACCTTACAGGCCTGACGCGGCTGGATCTGGCCCACAGTTTGGACTCACTAACAACGTGGTGGGCGCTGGCAGAGCCGCTCGCAACAGCCACACACTTGTCACGCCTCCAAAGCCTGGACCTGTCATACAATTTCCTAGGCGCACAGCCAGATGATCCTGGTGGCGGGACCCAGCAGTTCATATCCGCACCCAACGTTATGTCCGCGCTCACCAGCCTGAAATTGGCAGGAATATTCTATGGCATGCAGCACCGCGTTACCATGCCAGCAGTGTGCATGCAGCTTCAGCACACACGCCTTTGCGGCCTACGTGAGTTGGACCTCAGCAGTTGCGCTATGGTGAACCGTCCTAACGATGACGATGCAGCGCCCGTGGTGCGCGCGCTCACCAACTCGCCGCACCTCCGCCTCACCAAGCTCAACCTGGCATGCAATACGCTCGACGCGGGCGTGGATGTTGCGGCGATGCTGCAGCGCGGCCGCCACCTGCATGGCTTGACGGAGCTGCACCTGCCCATCATAACAGGCCCGCCGGAGCGTTTTGCGGAGGTGTTTGATGCGCTGGCTGCTACTACTGGCCTCAGCGCACTGCAGGTGCTGGGATTTAGTGGGTGGGTTGTTCCAGGGCGCGCATCACAGGCGCTTGTGTCGGCGCTGCAGGCGACGCACCTGAGCAGCCTGACAAGCTTACTCCTGCCTGACTGCTATGCCGACCGCCATAACGTGCACCCGCTCGTCGAGCTCTTTGCGGACACCTCCCTCGCAAACCTCGCCAGCCTGCGTCGGCTTAGTGTCGGCTTCCTGAGGGACAAAGCAGCATCAGCTGATGGAGGGTTGCGAATGGCTATACGTTCGCTGCTTTCCGGCACAGCTCTGAGCAACCGCTTGACATGGCTGCGGGTTTGGTTTGAACACGAGGCCGGCTTGCAGCAGTTCTGTGCGCTGCTGCCCAGCGCCCGGCACCTGCCTGTACTGCAGGAGCTGCGCATCACCCACATGGATGGCGACATCATCACCAACAACTATCTCTGGGGCAGCCCCGCCTATGAGGCCTTGGGCGCTGCCCTGCGTGCCTCAACAGCGCTGTCGCGCCTGCACACCCTGGGGTTCTACGGGACAACGGGGCACAGCGCTGAAAACCAGCGCATGGATGCTGCACCTCTGTGCAGAGCGCTGCAGGCCTCGCCGCACCTTGCAGGGCTGCGCTGCATCTACGTTGACGCCCCCTGCACGCAGAAGCTGGCGAAGGCATGCCAGGCCGTGCCGCACCTGCAGGACGTGCAGGTTGTTGCAGCGGACACCATTTACAATTTCCCCTGACATGGCTTGCGCTACCCTCTTCACGTATGTGCGGCGCCGTGCTCAATGCTTGAACCCTCGGACCCTCGAACCTTGGAAACCTCAAACCCCACACTCTGCAGCGTATTCACTCAGAACCCTTGCTCTCGCCTGTGCATGCACGCATGCGGATCGCCGACTGCATTCGCATCCTCCTGCTGGCGCATGGCAGCCGCAACGCGCCCCCTGGTGCGCAGCGGCTGTGTGCGGGTGCTGGCGATGCGATGGTGATAGAGCATGCTCCCCTGCATGTCAGCTAGTCTGCGCTGGAACCTCACACACCCTGCCCTCACCCCTGGACTCCCTTAGTTACCGTCTGGCGCCACGCAAAACCGCGTACGAAACACTGCACGGCCCCACGGAAATCGCACTGCATGGTCCCTTTCTGACACAAGACCCTGCCCAATGGCATGTGATCATAGCGCTCGTTTCCGTCGTGTGCTTGGGTCTGCCTTCCCTCCCTTGCGTGGTGTACAGCAGGCGAAACTGATAACACTGATTGCGTATGTAGGAAACAGTACATACAGGCCCGCACCATGCCTAGCGTTGGAGCGCATATCTGTGTGACATACCGCACTCACGTCATGCCCACAGATTGGTGCCATGACAGCCCTCCCCGGTGTGATGAGGCAGGAGCGAGGCAGTCATGCCCGGATGAGCGCCTGGCCTGTGCTTGATGAGGATGCGTGCTATACTGCTACTCAGCTAAAAGAAGAGCCATGCTCAACAACGGACGCTGTGTGACGCGATGTGAGCCTCGCTGCACCTTGTTGGGCTGCGCTACACCTACCTACGCCAGCTAACATGATGCTGGGTAGGCCCGGCAGTTGGACGAGGCATGCCAGGCCGTACCGCACCTGCAGAACGTACTGACTTGTGGCTTACTCTTAACACTCGGTTCGGGCTGAACTCTCAACTCAAGGCATGACACACTGCGCTGAAGCAGTGCGGCAGGGTGGGCGTTTGTTCAGGCATTGGTTTTTACGAAATGCGAATAGTTTCAACCACATGGCTAGTGGGCGGCTGAACATGCTGCGTGACCCTCGCTGTTGGCGCAACATGGGCTTAACTGTGCGTTCGATGGGCATTTGCACACTCAACCAGGTCCACACAGGCAGCGCACGTTGCAAGCCGTACCACCACGCCTTTCATGGTGCTCATGTCGGGGAGGAATGGAGGAGGTGGAGGTGGCGTTTTGCGGCATGCGTTTTGCGGCTATGGCAGTTTGTGATGTGCCGTCTAACGAGCGTGGGGGCCTGCGCGTGCGAGTGGGGGTGGAGAGTCTTGGGGCTTGATGTGAGGGGGGATGCATGCAAATGAGAGAGGAGTTAAGAAAGGAGGGGGCATGATTTGGACTGGTCAAGCGGTTTGGGAATGGTGACTGCGGACTGGCGACTAACGTGCGTGCATACAATAACAAGCTTGCGGGGTGCTACAGTAATGCAGGCGCCTCTAAACGGACACACCAGGAGGTTTCAAACGCGAAAACTACATTGCTCACAAGCGCGGCACGGGTGCATCATGTGCATGTAGTGCATGCACAATACTTCCACGGGGTCCCGATTGCACAGCAGGGCCAGCACTGCACGAGTGCAAACACGCTGAGCAACACAGCGAGGCCTGCTGGGGGCCTGCCCACGCAAGCGTGCCACGGCGAAGCTTCAAAACGGGGGATCAAGCAAAGAAATGTAACAAAATTCGTGCTGTGCGGCTGTGCGTGTGCGTGCCGCAACGGCATGCAAAGTTTGACTGCATCAGCGGAAAAATACGGGCGTCCACGTTGTGCGCCGGCGTGGATGTTTGGGTTCCCAACTCAGGCAACGTAAACTGTTTGCCAGCATGGACGCTACTTCTTGCTGTGCACCAGGCGTCCATCCGTGCAAACCATTCAGGTCTCCAGAAACGGGAACCCAAGCGCACACGCTCGCAAACAACGTGGATGTGTTGGCAGCCGCTCTCTACCCGAACACCATGATACACCATGATACACCATGACCAAGGGCACCAGGAAAATTGCTGGGGCGCTCCATTCCACCTTGCAGTCTGCGCTTCCAGTTTGTCTTGCATGCAGCAAAAACGCCAAACGTCCGTCCATTCATGTCTGCATCCTTACACGCGACGATAGCGCTCCAGGTGTGCATCGCGTTGTGCATTGGTTACCCTAATCAAGCCGCCAGGGTGGCCAGGACAACAGCAGGCTCATGGATCCACCGGCACCGACACGATTAACAGCCGAAATTCGTGGCCTGTGCAGCAGCACCTTCATGCTTACGGATAATGCGGCGCATGCAGCTACTACAATCTGACACCCCAAAACCCTAAATCCCTACCAACAAATCCTCAAGACAAACACTCCAGCCAGCCGCCCCAATGACCACTTCACCCATTCCGCCCATGGATCTGACGTGCGTACGCGTAACAGCAGCCTGAAATCTGCAGTGGCAGATGCCACGGGCGGGGAGGTTTTCTGCATGCAGGTCCCGCATGGCGATTCGGACAGGTGTTCGGCACCTCGTAGGGTGCATGTCAGCGCTGGCAAGCGGCAGCCAAGGGAGACCACGAGACAACCACCGCTTGGAAGCGGTACGCAAGCAAGCAGCCGCCGCCGCGCCTCGGAAGAGCTGCGGGCTGCTGGCGCCGCCGCTCCTCAGAAGAGGTGTGGGGGACCGCCACCGTTGCCTCCGCCGCTCAGCAGGGGTGCGAATGTGCGATGCAGGCCGCCGGCGCCATGCTCACATGTTTAGAAGAGGTGCGGCAGGATGGGCGAGCCGCCGTCTCCGTACGACACAAAGGTTGCAGGGCGCACTGGCGCGCGGCACATGGGGCAGGTGCGCTCGCGCTCCAGCCACTCCGCGATGCACTCCTCGCAGTAAGCGTGGCGGCAGCCCAGCTGCACCGGCACCACCACAGAGTCCTGCGCGACGGATCAGATGATGAGCGGGGGCGGCCAAGGGGTGTGAAGAGTTCTTTGCTTCACATGGGGCCATGCAGTTTGCTTCCCGTGGGGCCATGCAGTGTGCATACATGTGGGTGGGTGGGTTGGTGGGTGGGGGCGCGGCAAGAGGGGCGGACGAAAGGAGTTGCCCAGGGCACGACATGTGTGTCGATCATGTCGTGGCGAGCACTCGTTGCAGTACCCGACCCGAGTATTTTGTCACAGTGATTTTGATTTTTCCAGCAAACAACAACAAACTGCGCTGCGTCCAAATGGGGACCGACGCCACCAACAGCAAGGCAGTGGAAAGGTAAAGTGAGTACTAGTGCACTACAAAGCAGGATTCGCCACATCTGCAACTAGTGCTTGGTGTTCAGGGCAAAAGGGGTGTAAGCGAGTCTCCGCCGAGCCAATCATAGCCACGTCCTGTCTGCATGCCTCCCACAGTCACATCCGTCACTGCACGCCTCTTACTTATGCCCACAGTGCACGCTGCGGTGTATGTGCACACTCACGCCGCACCTGGCATATGGGGCACTGCTGGTCCGCCTCCGAGAGCTCCGACTTGACCACGTACCGGCCATACACCGCACCGTGCCTGTGCCACACACACCGCGCCACACACAAAGACAGCACAACGCAGCAGCCCGCGTTTACAACAGGCACTGCTGCGACCTTGATTTGCGACAGCCGCCATATCGGCTCATGGCGTGCAGGTGCAGTCACTATCCATACGCATATGCACAATGCGTGGTCCCGTGGGAATCCTTCTTGATACACCTAAAAGCACATGCATTACTCCTGGCACAGGATCTAATCTGATCCGCTGTGTGTCTGTAGCAGCGGCCATACACAACGGGCTGGCTGTTGCAAAGTAATGTCACTGACAACATTGCGTGACACACAGTAGCAGCGGCCAGCCTGCACAAGTGCGTGCATGCGCGCTAACACAACTTCCAGCGTGGCTGTACCCGCCCATTTCGCCTCACACCTGAACACCAGCTGCGTCGCCACGGCCACCGTCTTGAGCCGAGCAGCGACCTGCACGCATCATACACACACACCAGGCAAGCGAGTCAGCATCCAGCGGAGGACGAATTGGCCTCGGCTAGAAAGCTTTGTGCGCAAAAATGCCGAGAACCTTGAGCAATACATGCAGGGGCAATCGTTCCCCTAGCTTCAACGTGTGTGTACTCAAAACCCCACACGGCATCGCGTTGGCAGCAGCGCCATGATTGATTGAATGGCTTTCCAGGGTCTGTTGGTGCCGCACCACCCAGCCGCGGTCATGCAGCGCGCCTTCTAAAGCCGTCAGCCAGCCCACCTGCATGCCCTTGAGGGTGAGGTAGCAGCCCGCGCCCAGCGACGCGAGCACCGGCCACTCGCTGCTCTGCAGAAAGTACGCATACCTGCGGTTTGGGAATCCAAGCATGCAGCAGCGGGCGAAAGCGTGCCATGCTTAGCGAACATCCACTCTCTACGATGCAACCACTAGTGATTTGAAAAACCAGATATGCAGTAGCGGGCGAAACCGCGCCTTGCTCAGCAAATACCGTCCCGCTACGAATTATTGGTGTTTTTTAATATTGGTATATGCACAGCGTCCACTCTGCGGAACCTCTTGGGGCCAAGCGCCCACCCAGTACCAAGGCCGACCAGCACACATGCACCGCGACGCACAAGATGCGCCCAGCGGCATGCTTTGCCACGGCGCGGGACACATAAACACACACCACAGCACGCGCACACCAGAATCCCAAACCCTGAGAAACCTGCAGGATGGCCTGTGAACGCCAAAAACGGCACGCGCACGTGCGAGCATGTGACTGTGCCCGCTGCTGGGAGCCGTAGGGGCACAGGCTTACAAGTTACAATACACCCATGCTAGGTGGAACCTGAGCTATTGACAAACCAGGCTTGAATTGGGGAGCGGCAATTGGCAGACTGCGTGAGTACACTGTGACAGAGTACCAGTGGCAGCAAGAAGCACCGAGCGCAAACATGCAGCTGCTGGACTCCCAGGGCTTGCAAAGTTGCAAGTGCCAAGTACCCATACTGCCATGCCAGCACACGTGCGACACGACGCACGTCGCCTGACTCACCACACGGGCGCGGGCAGCAGGCAGCGGTACAGCTGGACGCAGTGCTCCAGCAGCGTCATCACGCGCGTGCGCCGCCGCGTCTGACGACCGCTAGGCACGTTCCTGCACACAGACAAAAACAAAAAAGACGCATTCCAGCCCTGGACTCGTGACCCACGACTGTGACGTTTGGACACTGAAGTGTGACCCTGGATTATGGCTTGACACCTGACTTTGGTTTGTTGTTTTGGTTTGTAGCTTTGCAGCCAGGGCCACCCTTGGATTGTCCCATGGAGGTGGGCGGGTGGAAGGCTCGAGGTGCGTGCAAAACATAACTGAGCTTCAAGGCAAAGCACGATTACTGGCGTACACGCTAACACCACGCGGGGACACCAAAACGCCATCGCCACGCGTTTATTGTGTCTGCTTCCTGACACACACGCACGTCGCACAACTATGCCAGCATGTGCCTGCCTAGCTGGCATGTGCCATGTGTGGGTGTGTCAGGAAGCACGCATCGTACATGCGCACGAACACGTGCGTGCACGCCGTGTGCCGCTGGTACAAAGGCTGTAAAAATGCACATGGCCCACGTGCAAGGGTCAGCAGGAAGGCAAGGGTCGGCAGCGCATGTATGTTTTCCATAACAGGCAACTACTGACAGGCCAGTCCACCACAGGCCGCATCGGTCGACGTGTGCAGCCCAGAGTGCTGTCAGCCATGACCAGGAGCACACTGAACGTGTCTGTTGACTTACGCAAACACGACTAGCAGGAGGCACTTGGGCACGACCGCTGCCAGGCGCACCAACGCATCCGCGAGAACGACCATCAGCAGGAGAGATACCATCTGCAAGCCACAGGAGCACAGTGTGAGGCTGGAAGTGCAGCAAACAGATAAGGAAAAGCGTGCTCTTGACCAGGGTACCAAAAGACACAATACCCTGGTTGCGGTGACCTTGTCTACTCTGTCCATCATGTGCTCACCGGAGCGTTGGGTTGGGGTGTTGCGAGGTAGAACCGCTCGTTCAGTGACCAGTTGGAGGTGATGAAGAGCAACAGGAACACGTGAAAACACGCATAAACTGCAGTGATGGCGACTTGTTCAGCCTGCAACACCGGACACCGCACCGGCAGAATTTTGTGTTGCAGTGTGGCCAACCTGGCCAGGCAGATGCCATAGGAAAAGTGCACAGCGTTATATGTTCCACATTAATTACCTTCAAGTTTGCTTTGAGCGCTGCATGCCGCCTTACTGCCGCATGCGCACGGTCGATAATAAGGTGTATCCACATCGCCAAGAGCAGTGACACGTAATGGCTGGCGACGAACGTTGTGAACAGCAAGGCGAAAAATGGTGCTGAGGCGTCCAGGTATGCCACAAGCCCCTGTATCCACACAATGCAAAGCAACCAGAACCAACGCGCCTTCACCAGTGGAAGCTGGAACCACCGCCGAACCGTTTGCACCAGGAAAAGCACTCTCAACGGTTGCCAAGCTTCAGGACGGAACAACGTGTACGGTGTATGTTGTCATACTGTCACACGATGGGGGCGCTTGGTTGGTTAACTTGATTCACTTGCCTGGACGTCAATGCGACCCCCTGAGTTGAGCCGGATGCTTGCCGCAGCAGCCCCCAGGGAAGTCTCATCCGCAGCTCCTGCTCCTCTACCTGTTCGCGTAGGTTGTACGCCCTCAGCCTGCGTGCCTGACTGGTTGCTTGGCGTCAGCTGCATACCCTGCTCCACATCATAGGCCACGTTCTGTTGCTGGTCCTCACTAATTTCCTGCCGCCCCTCTGCAAGTCCTGAAGCCAATACTACCCGCAGCAGGTTTCCAAGGCTTGACTGGCTGGTGTCCTGCTGCTGCACGTCTTGCTGCATCGTTTGTACTAAGTGCCACGGAGCGCACGAGGACGCCGTCAACAAGACCAACCCAAGTCCGTGTATGCTGACATGTGCGTTTACAAGGAACACTCAGATATGGACAGTAAAGGTATGAGGTATCTGGACCCCACTTGGAAGTGATTTCCTTGCCAGACGTACCGGAAGGCGCGGTTCCATGCAGATGCGCACTGTTTTGCCACAAGAGCGAAAGCAAAATCCTTACCAAATGAGTATCATATGGTGGCGGATGCTCGGTTGGGCGTCTTGTACATCGCCTGTTGACCAGGCTTTGCCTGTGCTTGCCATGTTACGAGCTGTGGCCAGTGGGCAGTTTGCTGCACCGAGGTGCTCTCGCCGCTGCAGTTCTCTACAGTGCAAGCCAAACTCGCTTGGGCGTAGAGCAAATAACTTAGTACGAGCCTTTTCAGATGGTAGGTCTGTGGTGTGTGACGATCTATCTGCGCTTTGACTTGTCAGCGTTGCCCTGCTCGGTTGACGGTTTGACCTGCCAACCTGCAATGTGCACGTGCCACCCCATGGAGCAGACCCGGGAGAGGGCAACTGCATCACAGATGCCACTACGGCGTCTATAATTGCAGGGGGTGCAGGACGAGGAAGCAAAGGGAGTGACGGTGGGAAAGGCGGTGGCGGTGGAAGTGGCAGTGACGGGTCGTCAGGTGGCTCCAACCCTGACCAGCCGCACCCGCTGCGGTTATGGACCTTCGCGTTTGCTGCCTTGGTAGCAGGTATGAACTCGGTGAAGGCAGTCTCACGCCTTTCGGGCTGAGCAGAGGGCCCCAACCGAACTCATCTGGCCAAAACACACTGTGTGCACGCCTGTTGTCTTGGCATAAATCGCATACTCACTGCCTTCTTTTGCCTTTTGTCTGCACTGCCTTCTTAGCGGGTGGTGCTATCGCGTTTGCCAAGGCTGGCAGTGCCAAGTCACTCGGCGCTGGTGTGGGCTCGGGAGCCATACTGGCGCTGTGTGCACGCTCCATGGTTGGCTCAACAGCTCGGTCTTCGGTCTGGGTCGCTCTAGGTGGGTATTGCGTGCCTGACCCTCGCCTCGCGTCCATGTCCGCTAACCCGCAGTAGCCATGCATAGCCCGCGCCACGTGCATATGCCCACGAAGTTGTGTGAGACCTTGAGTCACAACTGGTGTTTGTATTTGAGGATTCAAGCGGACCTGCTTTGACAGTGGAGCTCTCGGGCTGGTTGAGCTCGATGCAGTTCCGTCCCATCGTGCGGCGCACGTGCTGCCTTACACAATACTGTTCCTTGTTGTTCAATGTGTGTAGGTATCTGTATACTGCTTGGGGTAGTGATGATCAAGCGCTTTAACAGCACCAAGAAGTTCATGCCAGCAGGCCTCGTGGGATCACTCAGCCTTCTCCTTGCTGTGGGCTACGTCGCCACTGGCCTGTAGACAGCTTGAATAGCTTAGTGTAGACGTACTGCTCTGGTCCAGGGACTGCTCTTGGAGCATTGCTGCTCAGGCTGGTTTATGAACAATACAGTGCCGAGCATGAGACATGATGACGCTGCCTGCACGGATTCCCTGCAGTCCTGCGTCTGCCTGTGCTTATATGTGACTATCCAGTGGAAATTTAGGCCGGAACTGTTTTGCAGTGTGAGACCTGGGTGGCAGCGTGGCGTGTTTGATGTTCGCACAGGGTGTCGATTGTAAGTAGTGTGCCAGCTTGCAACCAGCTGCCCTGCTGAGCCTTATTGTCAGGATAGCAGACTGGTTAAACTATGAATGTATGCTTGAGTGGTTGCCCAGTGAGAGCAGCGCCTGCAATTTTGAACACAACTGCATCATGACCAGCACTTGCAAGCTGCAACAGGGCTTGACGTGCGTCGCCAACCAAGCGAGCCACTACGTCGCACTTGGAAGTTTACTTTCTTACAAGTGCCCCAACTTATTTGCGGCGTGGCGTGCTTATTTTGGCCGAGGCCCACACCAATTGTTGACTTGAGACCTCACTTGTTGTGTGAGGGGCTCATTGCATTAATCGGAACACACTGTGGTCGGGACCTGCGCTCGAACTTTCAGACGGACCTTACAGGTGCTGGAGTGCGCAGCACACCGTCTGGTTTTGTAGACCACCTGCGTCCGGGGCGCGTTGTGGGTAGGCACCACGGTGGTTGCCAAGGGCGGGGCGCGATACATGAAGGATTGCAGCATCACAACAGCACTGTCCTTACGTGCGCAACGGACATATGAAGAGGCTGCGCAGTATTGAGGTGAGCGTCGCCAGGGGTGGTGGGCAAGCCACTCCGAACATGTGTTGTAAGGCCTCATCCCTGCACAGGGCGCACCCGTATTCGCGTCAGGGAAGAGAAGCGTCAGGCACAGTCGCTAATGCACGATTTTTATTGGCTTGACCGTGTGCACCGCTGCACGCTGTTCTTCCGTTCGTTTTTGCGTGTGAGAGGAGTGAGTGTGCAAGCCCCTTCATCCGAAACCTTCCCTGTTGTGCAAACTGTGAACTGCACCCGTCAAAGCAGGAGGACATACATGCTGCAGCAGCGCCTGCTTCTGCAGCTGCTTGTTGTCGTGGCAGTGGCAGCGGCAGTCCTGCTTGCAGCACCCGCGTCGGCAACCGTCTTTGAGTCTCATGCTAAATGCGGGTATGCCTCCTCTGGTTATGTCAGCTTTGAGACAGCCACACAGCTCAGTGCTGACCTCACCCTGGGAGTTTGCAGTTATGGTTTGCCCCTGCCAGAACTCAAGACACGTTTGGACCAGTGCCTCGGGTGCACATTCGTGCCCGTCAGCAGCAGCCCGACATGTCCACAAGGTTCGACGCTCGTAAACCTTACCACCTGGTTGCTCGCGAGCGAAAGCAGCTGCACATGGCAGCAGTGCTTCCAGGGCAGCCAGTGTCCAGCGGGGACGGCGCAGTCACAGACCGCGTTGTGCGCGGACGGCTCAGTCAAGGCGCAGTGCTGCCCATACCGTCGGTACTATCGGTGCTGCACCAAATACGACTGCACTGGCCGTGAATCACCAGCAGGCAGCTGTGTGCTGCGCTCGAACGACCTGCTGCCTGGTCAGCAGGACACAGCGCGCGTGTACGCTGTATCTGCTGTGTCCACCGATTGCTTCCACTACGCGTTTGACCTCACACGCGTGTGCCCAGCCAACAGGACGTTTCCATCGCAACGCTATTATTCCAGCTGCGACGTCGTGCCTGTCAATCGGAACACGGATGGATGTGCCAAGTTGCCTGGTTACACGTTCTTCCCAGGCAGCCTGCTAACCAGCCCGACGGAGGCTCAGCTGGATGATGGGACTATGTGGGACAGGCTTCTTCCAGGAGCAGCTGCAGCAGCTGCGCATGACATCCTTCTCATGGGCACCCGCTGCGACTTGGACTCGCGCTGCACGTCGTTTGACACGAGCAGCTCGGTGCTGCGGTTTTACACGCCGACGCTGGAGCGCTGGAGCAAGGCAGCACCCCAACCAAGCAGCCCCTATCCACCAGCTGTGCCCGATGTCTGCCAAGGTGTTTACGTTAAGAACACTCCAAGCACACTGTGCCCGAGGGTGGATGGCTACCTTTTCACGTCGATGTACACCGTGGCAATGCTGGATGGCCAGGCTGCAGCTGCACAGCCCTGCAGCGATTGCAGTAATGCGAAGGCCTTGTGGCTCAAGTGCGAAATGCAGCAGGACTGCACCGGCTTTTCCAGCTTGAACGGCGTGCTTGCTCGCAACCAGTACGCGCCTACAGCATCACTGGTGCTCGGCGCAGTGCAGCCTGCGCTGTATCAATTCTCCAGCACGCCCTGCTCAGGGCTATACACCCGCGTTGCGGGGCTATATCCTCAGGACGTGGTTGACCTGGACAAGCTCATCTGCGGCGAGACCGTGTACTGCCTGTCACGAATGCGCTACGCAGCAAGGCGCGTGCTTGCAGGCCAAATGACCTACTTCACAGACATCCGCCTCACGGTTGCCTCCAATCTCACCCTTCCATCGCGCCTGGTTCGGAACGACGCCAACGCCCCACAGCTGAAGGCGCTGCCGAACGTGCGCTCGTTGGTGATTGAGTGTGAGGAGGGCGCCTCGCTGCTGGGTGGCCTGCCAGTCAACCTGGTGACAATAACACCTTTTCTTCAAGAGCTTGTGGTTCGTAATTGCAACGCCACCGGCTCCTTGCCCTCGGAATGGTCGCAGCTCAAATATTTGCGCGTGTTGGACGTTTCGAACAACCTCCTGACAGGCTTGCTGCCCAACAGCTGGTCGAGCCTGCAGCTGGGCTACCTGAACGTCTCGCACAACAAGCTGCAAGGGCAGCTTCCTGCTGCTTGGAGTACCATCATCACACCTGCGGCGCTTGCACCGCCGCCCCCACCGCCCCCTCCATCACGGAGCTTGTCGACCCTGCCTCCGCCGGCAGCTGCATCGCCCCCCTCGTCACTCTCACTCTTTCATGATCCCCTGGCGCTTGCCGCCCTGCTGCAGCTGGACGTATCATACAACCAGCTGTCAGGCGAGCTCAACCGGGCTTACCTGCAAGCCAGCTGCCTCGATGACTCACTACGACTGGTTCTGCAGGACTCTTCCACCCTGCCGCCCACCCTTCCGCCGACAATAGAGGGACCCGGAATACATGCCAGGGACAGCCCCGTCGTTTGGTTGGTGGGGAATGCGCTGCTGGCGCAGTGGGCGGGCGCTTACCACTATGCAGCGGCGCGTTCCAGCTATATCTCGGACCACACAAACAACTTCTGCGGCGGCTATGAGTAAGTGTCACCAATTCGTCATAGCCTGCGTTGCCTGCCGACCGTCTGGGGCTGAAGGCTGTCGGGGGGGATCTCCTCTCTGCGCGGCAATGTGTGATGATGATTGTCCTTTAGCATCCACTGGTACAGCATGCATGCATGGCTAAAGCATGCAGCACATGTCGCACTCGCAAACAAGGCATGGTTTGCATGCGTGACACTCACCGCCGCGTTTCTATGCAATTGCGCAGCTACGCGATCGCGATTGTCGTCATTTGGTGCGTCTTCGGGGCGATCCTCCTCGGCGTCTGCGCGTACAGCGTCAAGCGCTGGTGGGACAGCCGCCAGCTCGGCCGCCACATGATCGTGCGGGACGAGCAGGACGACCCATACGCCGGCAGCGACGCGAGTAGCAGCGCTGGCGGTGCCAAGCGCTGGTGCGGCGCCTTCCTCGACTGGGTCGCTCGCATGTGGGCGTACGAGGACGTGCGGCGGATCGTGCTGTGCTTCCGCCTGGCGTACCTCGCAGCGGACGTCGCGTTGGACATTGCGGTCGCCGTGTGGCTGTTTCAGGACGGGGACACCTCGTTTGGCGCGGTGTGCGTGGCTTTCCTGGGCTTCACGCACCTGGTGATCGCCGTCACGGTGTATGTTTCGCTCGCGCCGAACCTCTTCAGCAGCGCGGTGGCGCAGCTCGGCTGCGCGCCGCTGCTGGTGCCGCTGCTGCCGGTGCTGGCGCCGCTGCTGGCGGCGGCGAACCTGCGCAACCCGGATGTGCCGTTGGCGTTCTGGAGGTGCGTTTTCGGATGTGGGAAGAGGCGAGCAAGGGCCGCCGCTGGCGCACGGTGTTGCATTGCTGTGGACGATCTGGGTGATGCCGCCTTCCCCCCCCTGCATGTGCGGGGTGATGGCACTGCTGCCCCTGCTGCTGCTCTCAGTGCGTGCCCCTCAATCATGGAGGCAGGTTTGGCACGCGCATGGTTCAGCAGTCAACCAGCACACACCAATGATGCCCCCCATCATAAACCCCCGTCGTCACCCCCTTCGTACTCCCCATCATAAACCCCCGATCATAAACCCCCGCCGTGCCACTGATCATAACCCCCGATCATAACCCCTATCATACTCCCCATC
>BDDA01000497.1:37854-66911 GCA_001662385.1 Chlamydomonas asymmetrica
GGCAGACGCCGCACAGCCGGCTGCTGCTGTGGACGCTTGACGCGCTGTCCGGGCCCTCCACCCTTATCTACCTGGCGCTGTCCACGCACCACAACGCCCCGGAGGTGGCCCGCTTCCTGCGCTGGGCGTCACAAGACAAGTTCGAGGTGAGGGGGGCATATAAGTACAGGGAGGATTGCCAGTCTGCCACATACGTAAGAAAACATGCTAGACGTGTGTTAGAAAGGGGCGCCTATGGGGCCTTGTAGTGTAGTGTAGTGTGATTTCTGTGGGGCCGTGCAGTGTGCATGTGCGTATGCGTATGCGTGTGCATAGGGCTAGAGGCTGCACCCAGGTGTGGTACCTGTAGGTGAGGTGCAGCTGCAGGGCCATTGCATGCAGGAGGTTACAGGGCGTGGCGCAGTGAGGGGGCCGTGGGTTTGTGCATGTAGGGTGATTGGTTGATGTAAGGTGTTTGGTTGCGGAAACGCGCGCTGAGTGATCGTGGGAAGCGTTTCAACCAGACCTCTGTCGGTGGTTGTTGGGGGGGAAGGGCACAGTGCAGATATTTTATGAATAATACTGTGTACATCTGTATGGTATCTACAGTACCTGTTGATTTGGTCAACTTTGCATGCCATACCACAGAATCGCTCAGCACCAGCTGATGTGCACGGTGGGGTGCATGCAGGTGGTCCGCCTGCATGACGACATCCCAGGGGAGTTCCGTGTGCCGGATGTGCGGGTGGTGCTGCTGAGGAAGCGCCACCAGGCAGCTGCTATCACTCTCAGCAGCTGTCCCACCCAGCAGCAGGAGGAGCACCCGCCACAGCCCCAGCAGCAGTCCCAGCAGCAGCAGGCATGAGTGGCCCCTACAGGACAGCATGCCAACAATCAGGTAGTGGCCACACGCACAGCATCTGGTGCAACAAGTGCAACAAGAAAGGGGCAACTGACGCGATGGCTGTAGCTGCAGCCGCAGCAGTGCTGGCGCTAGGTTGGCTAGCAATCCTGGCACTCCTAGCAGCCTGCCTTGGCTGCCATGGTGCAGGCAGGTCATTGGCGCCTGCGCCAGCAACAGTGGCGCCAGTGGCAGCACGAAGTGGGTGTGGACACCAACCACGAGCCCGTCATTCGCGTGGATCCACCTCACCATGCACATGTGATTTCTGTGGTGCCGTGCACGGTGAGATGGATCCACGTAGACCTTCGCAATCATCCATCGCCTAGTGATGTACTCATGATTATGTTAAGGTGGCTCTGGTGCTTAGGACTGATGGGCTGAGGACTGACGAGTGACGACCCTCACGCTCTCATACAATCCACCATGCAGAGCCCACGGTAGCAGCTGCAACCTGTCAGTGTGGCTCTTCAGTCTTGACTCTTGACATGGTGGCTCACTGTCTGCCAGTGCCACATGCCAAGCAGCAACGTGTACGGTGGGTGTACACCTCGTGCGTGTACTGTATTGTACTGCACCGATACTGTTGAGGGGTCGTGGCAGGTAGGCAGTGCACCACCGCAGGGGTCCACTTCCAGATCCTCACACCCTGCATGCCAACATTTTTCAACACACGCACCGGCCCAGCATGCATGCAAGCATGTGCAACCCTGCACGGCCAGCATCCTTGCTGCCCCGCTCCTATGATGCTCTGTCCCGGATGTGAGCTTTGCGGCTGAGCAGCGGTGCTGGCAGATCGGCCGTGGTGTAATCGACAATCGCTGTCACCTGCACAGCATGCTTTACCTGGAAGCCTGGCTTCGGGTATGAGGCAGCGTCCACGCAATGAGGCGCTCCGCCTTCGATGCGCTTCCCTTCCTCCACAACCTGACAGCAGGGCAGCAAGGAGCGCCATAAGTTGCCAAGACACCAGCGACTTTTTGATGTTGCAGGATCAGCGGCAGTAGGGACGTGGCAGGCCGCCGCATTTACACCGGTAACATGCACCATCTCAGAAGCGGTGGGCGAGTGTGCAGTTCTGATCGGCCAGGAAGGCACCACGCGTTAGGAAGCATGCATTCAAAGGCTCTCCAGCGGTACTCCTTGACGGACGGTAAGCGGGGTTCTGTCGGCAGCTTGTTCTTGAGGGTTGGGCGGGGGTCCGGGCGGAATATTTCATGCATTGCACAGGGGCACTATGCAGCTCCCTGCTCTTCTCAGCTTGCCACCTATCCAATGCTACTCATTGACGGACGCATGCACACGGTGCAGCAAGTTTGATTCTGGCCGGTCTGAGCTTTACGGCTGATGGGACACGCATGCGGCCTCCCCAAGAATCGCTGAAGGAGAATCCGTCTCAGAAACAGTGGGTGTACGATATGCGATAAGCCGATAACCACACGCGGACCGAAGGGGGGGGTCGCCGCAGGTCATTTCTGATCCGGAACGCTAAACGCTACAACAACCTGCCCCCCGCATTTGCTCCAGGAAGGGACGAGAGCCAGATTTGCATGATCGCGTCATTATTGTATTGCACACAGCGAGCGGGATACTTGTACCGGTATTGGTTTGAAGCTCCGCTCTGGAACAGCAAATCGACAGGAGCAACACGCGAAGGCTATCCTAGCGCTTCATCCAGGCTTCATCACTGCACTCCTATGCAGTCGGCCCCCACGTGCCGTACTGGTAAGGTGCGCACTGCTCCGCTCAATGTCTCAGCCATCACGGCCTTGCTGCCCGACTGCGGATGGGGCCCATGCATGCCCATTCATGCTCCAGAGTCCAGATCATCGGGAGTCAGTAGTAACGCAGCGCACGGTAATATACCTTGCAATCTTGCAAAGATGCACCGGCCGGCACGGTACTCCAGTGTGACTGCAGGGAGCAGCAGCCCCGTGGGTTGAGTGAATGAGCGGGCAGGGCATGGGAGGAGGCACAATCCAGCACAATGCACACACCACAGCCTCACGCCATCAGTCTGCCTGCTCGACAGTCGGTTGAGTTTGGGCTGACACCCACCTGCATGCTGCCTGCATGCAAGTAAGCACCAGTCAGAATGGACCAAATGGCAAAACCCGAAGCCTAAGCAAACGTCAAAAACGAAACGCGAAATCCGTGAACTCCGTCCGATGATCGAATAGCGAGCAAATTTGCACCCTGAACTGCGAAAAAGCCTGACAGAACCCCGCAAACGCAACAACGAGGGTGTGTTGCTCCAGGAGGGCCGGCTCAGCTGCGGGTGTTGTACACGCTTATTGCTGTGTGATGGCCGGGCGGCAGCGTGTGCACGTCTTGGGGAGGCTTGCTTGGGGAGGCTTGGGGAGGTGAACATGAAGGCATGAAGGTGCAAATTGCGTCAGCGCCAGTGGCGCTAGGGTTGTTTAGGGCGTTCCTAAGAAACCTGATTTGCCCTCCTTGATCGGTACATATACACCGCATGCGCACGGCAGGCAGTTCAGCATCGCAATCAGCGCTTGCGCCGGTCATTCTTTGCAGGCAGCGCGGGTCCCATCATACAGCGCCATGCGTATACGTACCAGTCAGTGCAACTCAGATGGCTGCAAGGCGTCGTAGGTGAATGGTCGAAAAGCGGGTTCATGAAAAGTCCGGGGACAAAAACTGGCTAGAGCTGTGAGCGCGAGGTAGCATTGCCCACGCCAGTACAGCCACAGGCCACGCCGCCTTTGCTATGTAACCTGTCTCGTCCGGAAAAAGAAGGGCTCAAAGTGTCAAGCAGGACAGGGCGTCAAACGCAGCGACCACACCAGCTCAGGAAACTCGGTGAACCTGAAGCATCATCCACACAGCCAAGAAGCCAGCCAGGGCCGAGACGTCCACACAATCCACAAAATTAGGATGTATGGAGGCGTGAGATCAGAGGCAGTAGGTAACAGCGTAGGGAACCGCGTGCGTAAAGCCCCATAGCGCGGGCTCTCGGACACCAGCACATGCATTGTTGATGCCTCTCACACCGGCCAAAAACATCCAGGCCTGACGCACGCCACGTAGGGCGGCATGGCAGCACGCGGATGCCAAGTGTATATCGGTGCTACGTGGTAGCAAATCAGCAGTGCATTCTGCGGATCGTCAACATCCCGGAGCAGATACGCCAGTCAGAACGGCGCGTAGCTGGGGCGAGCCAGTACCACACGCTGCACTGCAGGCAGTGCTGCAGGCGTGTTGGTACACCATGTCACAGCATGACCTAAAAAACAAACCCAGGCGGATTCCAGGCGCTCAGAGCCTCCGCGAAGGCTCATAAGCGCTCTCTGCCTGCGCATATGCATCACTGCACGCATATGATGGCGTCCCTGGCCGCGCCAGTTTGGGTCGCGCTGGACCGTAGGGTTATTGCAAAAACACATTTTCGGAACTCTCTGCGCCTAGCGTCATAGATCCACAGGTGTGTGCAGGCACGCTGGCCAGTCGCACATGAGTGCATAGAGTGCAGGGCACATGAATGGTTCGGGAACGGCCCATATCAGCTTACAGGAGAGGCTGAAAGGTAGGAGGTCGCTGCCTGTCGCGGGAACGCCAGGGTCGTGCGCCGAAGGACGCGCAACCCCGTACGGCCGCACCCATGCGTCGCCCATGCCTCCAACACACAAACATGTGCATACCTAGGTTGGTGATATTGGTAAGCCTCTCCTCTTGGTCCCCATCTGGAAGTCGAGCATGGGCCGTGTGGCCAAGATGCTCCTGACGTAACGCACATAACGTAACACAAACATGCACGTGCAGACGTGTGCGCAAGCTGAACCTGGCACTTTCCCACCGCCCGTAACTGAACGCTTGATGCCATCACTGCAAGGTGTCCGTCACTGCATTCCGCAGCGCAGATCGGCTAGGCGCACCTCCTTGTTCCTGCTGTACATCCCACGCCCCCAAACCCTAAACCCTAAACCCAATAACTTCAACCCTAGACCCTACAACTGCGGCCAGAGGCGCACCTCCTCCCGCTGCACGCCCCATCGCAACGCCTACCTACCCGCCGCACCTCTTCCTTGCACGCCCTGCCATCAAACCCTAAACCCTAAACCCTAAACCCCACCTACGCACTACATCCGCGGCGGACCGGCCCTCCCGTGTCATCCTCAGCGCGGCCGTGTTGGCCTCCATGCTGTGGGAGCTTGCCCAGGGTAAGCGTAGGCTTCAGGCCTGTTAGGTCCTGAAGTCCACCCTGAGCCCTGGGCTCCTGGCTGGTGCCTTCCCTGGAGTGAGCCTCAGGCTCCGTGCCAGTGGGTCCTCCGCCGCCTCATTCAGCGTGACGGCCAGGCCGGTGCGGCGTGCCGAGGCGAACGACGCACGCGTGGAGCCGCTCATGTCGGCGCGCGACACGTCCACCGCGCTGAGGCAGTGCAGGCTGGCCAGGCAGCGTGCGAGCGGGTCAGCCTGGCCGGGCGCAAACCTGACAGCGGGGGTCTCGACCTGCACAAGTTTGAATAATAAACATAAGTAATACGACACACGTGACCACAGGAACACGGCGCATGTGTAATACGGTAAACTGCCTGCATGCAGGCTGATTATGAGCGCAATCCTGCCTGTAGCCTGATGGGGCTGTGCAGACGGTGGGTGGTGACCGTCACGTGTACCTCGGGTTGCTGTACGCTATGCATGCATGCATGTGTGTGTGTGTGCGTCAGGCACGCACGCTCCTGTGCATCAAGGTGGCCAGCACCCCAAGAGGCGTGCGGTGTGCGCTGGGCTGCAGCGGTGCCTGCCACACGCTCAAGCGCAGGCGGCGCAAACGCGCACACACTATCAGCAAATGTAGCGCTGGAGAGTCTGGCGTGCCAGGCCGGCGAGTGTGCAGCAGCACATGCTGAACAGTTGCACTAAGGGCCTTTACTACTGGGATAAGGTCAACGCATTTGGCGCATGGAAGGCACACCCACCCAAGCCTCTCACCTTGCCGGTCAACACCAGCTTCTGGAGGGACGGAAAGTGGGCCACCGCGGACTGCAGCTGCAGCAGCGCGTCACAGCCGATCCACCCGAGACCATCAACCGTGAGCTTGGCAACGTTTGCAAACGTCGACGAAGCGCGTGCGGGCTGCCCTGCGCCGCCCCAGCGGCTATCCAGCACCTCGTCCTCGGCAAACGCCGCCAGCTGCAGCCCGCTCAGCGACAGCTGGCGCAGCTGCACGCCGACGCCGTTGATGAGCGCTTGCGCCAGGGCGTCCCCCCTGGAGAGGTCAAAGAGGATCTCGTTTTCGGCGGAAAAGTACAGCCCCAGGCTGCTGAGGCGCTTGAGCTTGCCCAGCGAGGATGCGAGCGCGACTTCCACGTCCTCGACTGCCATGATCCTGCTCTCCCTGTCATCTGTTATGATGAGCTCCTGCAGGCCCATAAGTTCGCCCAGGCTGGACATCAGCGCCACGAGCTGCGGCGTCCAGGCCTCCGTGTCCCGAGGGGACCACATGCCGAAGTGGATTTGAAGGTGCGTCAGGCACTGCAAGCGGGGCAGCGTGTCAGTGAGGGCCTCCAGCTCCTGCTGCGCCACACAAGTGAGCGAGTGGAGGCTCAGCTGTTGCAGGCAGGGTGCAGCGTCCCACAGGAGACGCCAGGCTGTGAGCAGGACAGGCTGCTTTTGCGCCCGGCTTTGGTGTTGCCCCATGGCCCAACTGTCGCAGCGCAGGCTGAGGACGTTCAGGCCGTTGGGCATGCTGCCAAGTTCCTGCTGCACAATCGTGCAGAGCTTTGTCGTTGCAAGGCACTTGGTCGCGTCGATTTTGCGCAGCGCGGGGAACCTTTGCAACAGCTGCTGTAGGTAGAGTAGGTCCGCTGGATAGGGCATGAGAGGTATGTGGTCAAAGTCAAACTCGGGAGGGGCAGCCACCTTGACACAGAGGGACTCTACGACCTCAGCCACTCGCCGGTGCGCCGCCTTGCATGTCAAGTTGAGCGACTGCCTGGCTGTTTTGGGAAGGTGGCGCCACAGCGCCTGCCGAAAGAAGTTCGGAGGCAGGATGCGTACCACAGCTGTGAACGTTGCCTGCCCCTCCTCGTGTTGCATAAGCTGCGGCAGGCGCGTGCTGTTGTGAGGTGACGCATCCGCCTTCGCACTTGCGGACGCGCTGCTGCAAGGTTGACCGCCGCCAGCAGCGCCGGCAACAACACTGGTACAGCTGCATGCCTTAGAGCCGGCCGGATATGATTTGTTTTCCTTGCCTGCAGACCAACGAGGTGCACGCAAGAGGCATGTCAGCAGCAGGGCCAGCTGTCAGCCCAACACGCACAACATACTGGCAGGTCCTTACTGCACTCAATTAAGGTTGTGTGGTGCAAAGGTGCAGATTTGAGCAGTAGATGCAGGCCGGGCCATAACACTATCACTCAGGGCCAAAACACTATCACTGTGACGCACAGTGAAACACGACGTGTTCAAATATAAGGATTGGCCCATGCGCAGCCCTTCAGCTAGCATACGCATACCTTTGCTTTTCAAAACAACGGAGGCCTTAGGAGTGGCACCATTTGCACGCAAGCTGCTGTGAGGCTGTGCAGGCTTTGGCTTGGTTGCACTTTGCTTGCTGTCCGGTGCCTGCAACAGCCACAGCAGCAGCGCTGCAAAGTGTACTCACAAACAGTTTAGGGGGGGAGTACAAGCACTCAGGCAGACGAATGAGTGCGCCAGCAGGCCAGCGTACTTGCCTGGTCTGCAAGCCTCAGTGCGGACAGCTTGCTAACGTTTGCCCGCAGGCCGTTTTGCCAGGCGTTGTTGCCCTCCATCGCGTGCCACAAACAAAGCTTTTGTAAGGCCTCCTCCTTGACACTTTATGTATCCCCAAGTAGTGACCACTTGCTTCCGAAGGAAAGACGGTTAACAGCTGCAGGCCGCCACAAGCCACAACACCAACCAGGCGCTCTTTCGAGTGACCTTTGTTCAGGGGCTCCTGGGTAAACTAAGTCGGGGGAACAGCTGGTGAGGAAACAGTGAACCGAAGGATATCTGTAGGGACATCAGGGACATGTTGTGCAACTGCAACCCGCAACACTGCCCAAACACAATTGTTGCATTTTGCCGTGCAGTACACCCAATGCCAGTCAGCATCATCATCATGATCATCACAATACGTCACCAGGCAGGTGAATTGAATTGACGCGGTACGCAGTGGATCGTGCTTGTCTGCAGAGGCTGTATGCACAACTTCCAACCACTCCTGGCCAGCGTGCTCATCACACCTCCACCTCCACCAACGCCCGCAGAAAGCGTGCTTGTGTGCTGGCAATCGAAACGCATGCGCGTTCAAACGCCCAGCTCTTTCCAGCACATTCTCAAAGCTCCTGTACAGTGAGGGTGTCGTAGATGTGGAGGAATATTCCAGTGCATGCGTGTACACACGCACACACCTACTCACCCTACGCCCAGACACCTCGCCACCCTCAGGTGCAGTTCTGACCATCACGCATAACATAAGCACACTGCACGGCCCCACGGAGAGCACACTGCATGGCCCCACGGGAACCAAATAACTCTAAACACACCTACTCAGGTCAGCCCAGACACCTAGCTCAGGTGCTGTCATCAGGTGCAGTCTCCATCCTTGCGCATATGCACATTGCACGGCCCCACATGTCGACTCTTCTCCAATTCACATCGCATCCAAGTAACTCGAGAATCATCTGCTGGTCAGCTGGCTTCATTATCAGCTAGCTCATCAGCTTATCGTCCCATGGCGGCGCGCGCGCTGGGGTACGCAAGCGTGGCCTGCGTGCCAGCGCCACCCTCCTCCTGCAGCACGCCCAGCAGGTGCTCCTCAGCGCCCTGGGGCCATGCAGCACGTTATCTACTGGCAATTCAGGCAGCGCAGATCGAACGTTTACTGGATGCATGCAGGCGCGCATTTGGGTGGCGCAGGGCGCCGCAGTGCCCGCCCCCGCCTGCATGCCCGAGCGACTCTCATGCGCTGCGTGGTACCTGCAGTTCACCTGCCTGGCATGAGCAGTACAACTTGTTGCATGGTACAGCCTGTGCGTGGATGGGCACAGCTATCCACCCATGCATGTCGCTCACAACCGACAGCCGCTGCGTGCTGGCCAGATTGCATGCGGATATGTACGTACAGCAGCGCCTGCAGTGCTGCCGGGCAATTGAGACCTCACAGCAGCAACCTCAGAGCAGCGTGTTGCATGCATTCATGCACGCCATGACGAGGTCTTGCATGCGCCGTGTGTGAGTCGCCGACGCCGAATGTCGCTGATGTGCATCTTGACATGCAAGTGCAAGTAATCAGCCCTCAAGCCTTGATGATCTGTGCATGGGGCTACATACAGACCATGATGTGCACACCATGAATGCAGGCGCAGCAATAACACCAGGCACGTGGGGGCACCTGATTACCTGAAGCTTCTGTGCAGGACCTCCCTCTAGCACATGCCCGTACCGCTCCACCTCCTGCAGTGCACATGCGGCACAGCACCGTTGCGGTACAACACGCTCACGACTGGCTGTGTAGTGAGGTCACAGGCATTGCGTGCGGTTGCAAAATGGTCAAGCGGGGCGCGCATGCCTTGCCAAGGTTGGGCAACAAACTTATCGGCTCATGCGAGGCCATGCTGGTGCTACTGGTGCATGGAAATATGCCTGAAGCATCACGCATTTCGTCCGGGAGCCATCGTCAGGTGCAGTTGCCATCCCCATGTGTATGAACACTGCACGGGAATCACGGTGTATAGCCACACGGAAACCTCTTCCTGACAAGCACGCATGAGCGTCGCACACACCTGGGCCATTGCGTTGTCACGCGCCTTGTGCACTGTGGCCAATGCGTCATGCACGTCGTACGGCTCAGTGGGGGAAGGAATGCTGCCGGCGCCGCCGCTGCTTTTGGTTCCGCCACCCGCAGCATCAGAGGCATGTGATGCCACGTCAGCCACTGCCGCGTACGCCGCCTGGCACGGTCAGCACAGCATGCATGTAATGGTAATATGGTACGTTGATGCCCAGCCAAAGCAGGATTGGTACCGATGCCAAGGGATACCGTGTACGTATGAAAGAGTAAGTATGGGGTGACCACTTGAGTTGAAAACATGGCAGTCCTGACGAAAACACTTGTAACAGCCTGGCTGCAGCCTTGCAATCTCTACAGCTGGATGCAATCCAGGTCCCAATCTCGGGAGAGCCTGGACCGTTCCTATGACGCGGCCCTTGTAGAATCAAACGCATAATGCGATGAATGCCAAGTCCAAGCCAGCTTTCATGCAGGGCGGAGGGCCCTTGAAAGGGCGGCTCACTTGAGGCAAGATGGACGTTGCTATAGACGCAACCAGTGCAACGGCACATGAGCACGCATGCATGGTAACCGTTGCCATCCGGTCGCTCGCTGTGCAACTGAACGCCCTGCGCCCCAGGGCAAACTCGGTGCCAGAGCTCACATGCATGCATGCATGACCACATTCCAGCGCTGGTGCCCACCAGCCATCTCACTGTCCCAGCCCTAAAGCAGCCATTTGGGGAGACACCACTGGCGTTTCCGATGTCTTGACAAGTTTGCTTTCACCCACTTCGGCGTGGTGAGCGATGCGAGTTGCTGCCGCTGCCGCAGCAGCAGCCTCGTCGTCGCCTTGCGCAGCGAGCGCTTCGCTCGCCATCAGCCTGTCAGCCGCCACGTTGCGCAGGCCGCCCACCAGATCCACTCGCTCCTCACGCGTCAAGCCCAGCAGGCGCACGTCGCTGCTGCCGCTGGCACCTGCGCTCCTGCGGGTGCCCGCGTGGCCCTCGAAGGGGGAGCGGCTCTTATCCCTGCCTTCCGCCATTGATTGCCTGGTCAGTAGTTGCTGGGGCCAGCGGTGTGTCCTGAGTGCTTGTGTGCTGTACTGCTGTATGGTGGTCCTTGGCTGCTCAGGGCTGAGAAGAGGCCAGTCGTATACTCGCCGCTCAAAGGCGGTTGCTCAGCAGCGTGCCTTCAGGGCTGATGCGTGTCAGTTGCTCAAGGGCACCGTCTGCAAGCTGCTTGGGGTGCGGAGGTCCCCGTATGCCCTGAAGGTGATGATGTGCCTTTCATCTTGTGGTTCCTTTACCGCGCCGATTCCTTTACCGAGCTGCCATGACCGGAACCGCAGGTCGCTGCTCCACATGCCCAGCATTCGGGCATGCAAGCTCAGCCTAATCCCCAAGCACACCCGGAACCGTCCAATCGCCTACCCCCGCCCACCTACTTGATCACACCTGCTTGATCATACCAGCGATTCGGCATTGCTGCTCTTTGTGTCAAGGCTCAAGACGCACGGCGGCGTAGCGCAACCGCACACCTCTCCAGCAGCAACGGTCAGTGATCACCATCTTGCCGGCTAGGTAGGTAGTGCAAAGATTATCAGGTGCCAGCAGCAACCAGGGGTAAGCCTACGAGCACGTCGCAGATCGCTGCAGCGGCCTCTGCGGCCTCGTTTCGCACCAGCTCCTGCTAGCTGCGATGCTGTTAGGTTTGTCTCTTAGCCTGGGCCTTGCCAGCACATCACAGGCCTGACTACTGCACTCCTAGGTTGCTGAGATGTGGCAGTCATTGTCCACTGCTGGCAGCGAGCCCCCTAGGCACGTGCGGGCGCTTGTGCACATGCCTAGGCATGGCGGGAAGGGGGCACGCTGCAGGAGCCAAGCCGACCTTCATCCTTGCACCATGTTTTGTTAGTAAGATCGTCTTTGCTGCTGTTGTTGAACTTGCCAGACTGAGAGGATGCTGGCGGCAGAGGCATCAATGAGGGCAGCGCTGAGGGCAGCAGCAGCGGCGCACGTTGCCCACGGGCCACTGACGACAGCCGCCCTCATCGCCTGCGGGCCGCCCGGGGTCGCCCACATCTCTTCTAGCCCTGCCCAGTGCATAAGTGAGTGAGTGCGTAAGTGATGGACGTGACCCATTGAATGTGCCATTGGATAGTGAGGTGTGATGAAAGAGTGCACACCAGCACGCCCTGCAAATGAATGTCCAACCTGCCACGCACGTTTGCTTCGCCGCGTTAGCCACGTGCGCGGTGTGGGCTCTGGGTTGTGGCCCCCTAGCATTGATTGGCTTTGATCTGGCCATGCAACGGCAGCCCAAGCAGCAAAGGCTCGCATGCCGCTGACCTGGCATGGTACTTGTCAACATGCCTACCGCCTGTTATGGCCCTGAGGGGGGGGCCTGTACCTGCTGCTGCTGCGGCGGGGGCGGTGACGGCACATGCTGCTGCTGCACCAGCTGCTGCACCAGCTGCTGTCTTACAGCATGCATGGCCCATCATAAGGAGGGGGCACGCTGACCCGCTGGGGCGAGCCTTCCCCAGGTAGGCACCTCGCGAGTCTTGGGGAAAGGCTTCCATGACCCGCCTCTCTGCTGCAGCCGAAAATAGATGCCAGTCACGACCTCTATTTTCCGCAGGTATCCGACAGGCGGGTCATAGCAGCCTTTCCCCAAGACTCGCGAAGACTGCTGTGGTTTTAGGGTTTAGGGTTTCAGGGCTTAGGGCTTGGGTTTAGGAGGCTGGGGCTTGTAGCTGGTCAGCGGCGGATGCAGCGCTTTGTCAGGGTAGTACTGGCAGTACAGTCTTGCCATGAATTGCCATGTGATTACACAACGCTACACGTGGAGTCACATATCCATTGTGGTATCCCATGCACGTTTCTGTATGGGGCAAGATCTGCCGTGACTGCCCATGAACAAATGCACCCGGCACTCACTGACCAGCAGGGACGACGCGTTTGCATGCAATGCCCCCGACACACACTGCACGAGTGGCGGCATCCCACTGCCAACGGCTTCGTATCGGTCATCTACGATGCCGTTTGCTATGAAGTGCCATCACCAGCGCAGTGCGGGGGCTGCTACGCTTCGCTGGTGCCTGTGGCGCTGCGTCCCGTAGCCTCTGCAGCAGCAGCGCACACACACGCAGGCAGGCCGGCAGGTCTCTGTTGGAAGCACAGCGAGCAAGCAAGCACGCCTTCATTCCTTCTCACGCACGACGACGCACGCGCACCGTATGCGAATGAACCACGCGGGCATTGAAAATGGTTGGTTGATTACCCCATCAAGCATCCAGTGACCTTGTGGGCATTGCAAGAGGGGCGTTCGCGTTGCTTGCAGTGTGTGGCACGCGGGGCCCAAAACATCATAGTGCATGGACTGAGGCACTCAACACAGTTAGGGCCAGGTCGCATATGGATCGGATCAGGATCTGGACAGGGATCTGGATCCGCTCAGGCTTCTGGGATCGGATCAGGGGTGGCTCTGTCCTGCAGGGGCCTGATCCGATCCAGCATGCAAATTCAGTTCACACA
The DNA here is from genome assembly GCA_001662385.1 of Chlamydomonas asymmetrica. Taxonomy (NCBI): domain Eukaryota; kingdom Viridiplantae; phylum Chlorophyta; class Chlorophyceae; order Chlamydomonadales; family Chlamydomonadaceae; genus Chlamydomonas; species Chlamydomonas asymmetrica. Next base: position 51,029 of record BDDA01000497.1, read on the forward strand.
TGCCGGATCGGCTCTGAACAAATTGGAAGCTGTTACATCAGCTAGAAAGGTTCACGGCCCATCGTCATGCTGGCTTTATTGTAAAGCTGCACAGTGCCTGGCATTTTCAGCAAATATGTGCTGTTGTGGGCGATAATCGCTGCACTGGTGTACCATAAGCTGCGAATGACGCGAGACGGACGCAGCTGCATTTGCAGGCAAGATAGCGGAGGCTTGGGGAAGCCCCACAGGCCCCACATGCGAAAACAACGAGGTTGAGTGACCCCTGATCCTGAGCCGATCCACCCCGACCGGAGCCGATCAAGGATCGGCTCCACTCTGGCTGATCCGACCCCCCTGATCCGTCCATATGTGAATGCAAAACATGGATCGGCTTTGCAAAAACACCCTGATACGACCCTGATCCGATCCATGTGTGAACAACCCCTTATGGAAAGACCGCTGATTCCGGAGATGGCCTGGCCTGAGAGGCTCTGGGGAGCATGCAGGGGTCCATGCAAGAGGCATGAAGGGAGCATGCAAGGGGAGTATGCTGTACGCGGGATTAGCCTACGTACACGCTTGTGTCTCATTCTACTCGTTCGTAGCATTTGTTTTTCCCCTTGGCTGCACACAGCCTGCCGATGTTGGTGTCTGCATGACCAGCATGACTGCTCGCGGCCCGTTTAGCCCGTTTGTCAGCCCACTCGGTATGTCAGTGTGACGTAAACGCAGCCGCGCTCGCTGCTCTGCGCTTGTCCGTTGCCGCCCTACCGACACACTTTGCATTCACGCGCACTTCATTCATGCTGTGATTCTTCATTCCTGCATGCTCACACCGCTGGCTTGGCTGAATGTGTCGCTGAATGCTGATACGTGCATGGTGGTAGTGGTAGTGGTAGTGGTACCGTACACAAACCCCTGATGGGGATGACTGATGTGCAGAGGTGCCGGGAGGTGGAGACCCGGGTGAGGAGGCCTCCACGTCAGGCGTCGCTCCAGGGGCGGGCGGCACGCCTTCCACCACGCTGGACAAGAGCAAGGTGCGTGCGGTAGGCACCGCACAAGGGATGCTTTATTCCGTATCGTCAGTTACCGACACGCACAAATTGAATGGTGTGGTGGTGGTGTGGTGGTGGTGTGGTGGTGGTGTGGTGGTGTGGTCCATATGGTGTGGACTGTATGGATGGCATGCGCGGTAACTGACGGTCACTGACGATATGGCGGCATCTCTACGGTCCACACCATTCGGAACGTGCGTGTTGTCGTGAAGTGTGCATTGCCTTGCGCCTTGCCGGTGCATCCGTTTGCGGTCAAACCTCCGCCCGCCCATTAGCACCACACCGGTTCTCTGCCTTTGTGGCCATCATGGCTGTTGGTGGCAGCCTGTTAGTGGCGGCCTTAGTTGCCGCTGCACTGACGTTTGCCTCAACAAGCATTGTTGCGGCAAGAATCAGTGCAGGGGTCACAAAGGCTGCCGCTAACGGGCTGCCACCAACAGCTTTTGTGACATCTGCACGCACTCATTTTTGCGAGGGTCCTGTGGAAGAACCACACACAACTTTGCTTGTTCAGGGCTGGCTGGCCGTCGCACCCTCCCCTTTGCTACCGTATTACCTCTCTCTCCCGATCATCCTTCCGTTACCGTATATATCACACCTCTCTCTCACTCCACATGGAGGCAATTTCGTGTCATCATATAATAATGTACCTTGATGCAGGCCCATGGTCAGGCATTCCCTTGCTTTTACCTCCCCCCCCCCCTGCCCCCTTTGGGGGTGCAGGTGAGCCCCACCAACATCACAACGCTCGCCCAGGGGGAGCTCCAGGGGGCCCCTGGCCTGCCCGTCACCCCAGACGCCCGCCACGCCGGCATCGACCACCCCAATGTGCCGGGCGCCGTGCCGCCGCGCGTGCTGCAGCACGGCAGCAGCGTCAGCGCCGCGACACCGCGTAGTGAGTGTGCGTATGCTAGATTGCTAGTACACCTGCCTTCCTGGTGTGCATCACTCCTGGCGTGCATCATCAAGCCCATGCTAGCACCGCGTCCGGCGGAGGTTCAGTGTGTGCACGTGGTGTGTTTAGAGTTATTTGGTTCCCGTGGGGCCATGCAGTGTGCTTTCCGTGGTGTGCATGGATAGGCGAGGGAGCGGCATTGCGATCTGTTGCAGGCTAGGCTGCGGCTATGTGCATGGTTGAGAATCGAGCCGCTCTGCACCTGCTGAGGGCTGGCTGAGCTGGGCAGGACAGGACGAGCGTCCGGCCAGGACGGATGACGGCACTGAATAATTGCACTGCAGTTTTATCATGCATGATGTTGATGCATACTGCCCAACATCCATGAATGGCCTGATCGGCCAATGATGTAATCATGTAAAGTTCATTAATGTTGATGCATTTGTATGCATTTGTATGCATGCGCGTGCAGGGATCGACGACCCGGGTGCCCCCCCGGAGCCGCTGCCTGAGGAGGTGCAGGGCGCCTGGCCCGTCAAGGTGGACAAGGTGCCCACAGAGTCCATGAAGCGAGCGATGCAGGTGCGGTACGGGGGGCCACTAAACCCTAAACCATGTAACCCTAAACCCTAGACCCTAGTGGACAAGGTGCCCACAGAGTCCATGAAGCGAGCGATGCAGGTGCGGTACGGGGGGCCACTAACCCCTAACCCCCAAACCCCTCAACCCTTAAACGCTAAATTCGAAAACCCTAAATCTAGGGGCCATCGCCCTGTAGCGATGGATGGTTGGCACTGCTGACAGGAGCAAGGAACTGCATGGCACCCCTATCAGCGCCTGTAGCCGCATGCAAACATGCGTGCATGCATGCATGCACGGCAACGGGGGCCGGTTGCGATTCCATGATCGCTTGAATTCACGCTCAGTGGTTGATAACGAGGGTGTTGCTGCTAGCTGCATGCCGCCATCAGTTGTGCTTGGCTTGTAACCAGCAGTACCGTCGGCGCTGGGTGTGTCGTCGGTAGTTGCATGGGCCCAGTCGCGCGCATGCATGAAGTATATTAGTATATATACAACTTGGTCCTGAGGCAGCAGGCGAGACTTCCACACCTGCCGCCCACAGGCTGGTTGAAGACCACGTGGCCACCATGGTGACCAGCTGATCTTCAACCAGCGTGTGGGCAGTAGGCGTGGAAGTATGGGAGGGTTTTAGGGTTTAGGTGATGCCTGTCACATGTGGGTTAGGGCTTAGGGTTTGGGGTTTTAGGGTGAAGGCGGTGCCTGTCGTCACACCGAAAGAGGGGGTTGAGGTTGGTGCCAGGATTACCGCACTGGGGGCAGCGCAGGACCAGAAGAGACTGGAAGAGCTGGTTGGCGTTGATTTGGGTCGGCAGCACCGCGTGGTGACTGAAACCGCAATGCTACATCCCTGCCTCATGTGTGCCCAAACCATGCATTCAGCCACTGTGCGCAGCACTGCCACTAACACGCTGTGCATGCCTTGTCCCACCCTGCATGCACACATGTTTGCACACACATCGCTCGCCATCATCAGGTGTAGCCTGTTATCCTTACGCATACGCGTACGCACACTGCATGGCCCCACGGGAATCACACTGCATGGGACCACCAGAACCGAATAACTCTAAACACACCTGCCTAGGGTGGTGAACCTATGCCCTGGTTTGTGAACCTCCTCTTCTCGCGTAATCCCCATCTGCAGGGAGCATGGGCCATTCAGCCAACATGCTCCTAATGTAACATAAGCACATAACATAACAACCATTGCACACACACCACAGGCGGGTCAGCGGGAGGCGTACGTCAAGATGCCGGGGCGCGGCCAGGCCGCCGACCACTACCAGGAGACGGATGTGTACGCGGTGCCCGACATTGCGCAGGCGCCCGGCTCGCGCTTTGCGGAGTTCTACACGCCCCAGGGTGCGTCACGCACTCGTGCTTGATATGAACGGGCATGTGTGACGGCCTGGCCACAGAAGTCTGAGATTACCAGACTGCTTGCATTTGTGCGTATTGCAAGGTGTATTGTTTCGGTCCATCGCACATTCGGGTAAGTGTGTGCGTGTGCGTGTGCGTGAGCATGTGTGTGACGCGTGTGTGACCGCCCCGCATGCAGGGCGCAATGTGGAGGCGGAGGGGCGCAAGGAGAATGCCGCGGGCGTGCCCATGCACCACGATGCGCCCGGAGTCGTAGATAGAGGTCGTCCGGCGCCCAACGAGGGCGCCCGCTAGCCACCAGCCGCAGCGGCAGTGGACGGTGGCGGATGGCCGAGGCTTTGTGTTATGTTATGTTATGTTACAGGAGCGTGTCGGCCAAATGGCCCATGCTCCACCCAGATGGGGACCAGCAGAAGAGGTTCACCAAGCTGTGCACGTGGCATGATAGAGGGCCACAAGGGCTAAGCGCAGCACAACAGCATCATGCAGCATGAGGCTCTGTGTGCTGCATGCATCCTCGTGGGCGGCCTGCATGCACATTCACTGATCACTGGCTTCATGCCTCACTCATGTTGCAAGCATTACAGTTGCAGTGCAGCCGCAGCTGCAGTGCTTGGCATCCGTGCGCTCAGCATTGCCTGTAGATTCGACACCCCTCGCAATCCTAGCTTGCTCCTCGTATGCATTTGCGCTGCATGCTGCACTCCGGTTGCTGTAGTGTTGAGCGCATGCTTGCAGTGCAGCCGCAGCTGCAGCACTCAGACTCAGCAGTACTGTGGTACGGTACCGGTACCTGTGCATGCAAGTACATAAAAGTACATGCAAGCCACATTGCAGATGGCGTTTGATTGCCCCGCTGCCATAGTGCGGCTGTGTGGCCTATGTTGCTTTCCCCTGTGGGTTTGGCAGTTTTGCTTCAGGAATGGACACATCTCAGGCCCTACAGCATGCACTACTGCATGCACTACACCGTGTTAATGCGTTCAGGTACACACAAACACCACGCACAAACACGCACGTGTTGATTACGGCATCCGGGCAGCGTTTTTAAACTTGCACTTGGAGCTTTCTAGCCAGGCAGCGTCCGGACCGGGCTTCTGTTAGTGTGCGGTGGTGGGGAGGGGACATGAGAGTGCAGGTATCTTTTTATAAACCCTGCCAGAAATATGTCTGTCTGTATGGTAAGTGCCCGGGTACGTGCCTGCAGGTTCCAGGCTTCAACTCCCTGGCCCGGTTGCTGCGGCACCCAGTCTACCGGCGCCAGCCCGAGCTGCGTATATATATGTTACCTGGTGAATCTCAATTGGCACCGGCTGCACGGCTGAGTTGTCGTATGTTATCTCGCTGCACAACACCAGCAGGCCTGCCTGCCACAGCTGCAATTGGATGGCGGATGGAATTGCTGGTTGCATGGAAAGCTTGCCGGCAATCACAATGAACACCACCATTCTCACCTGCATGCCCTCAGCATCATCATCCGAGAGGGTGTTCATGGAGCCCGTGCCAAGCCCGCTGCACACGGTGGCGCACATGCGCGAACGCCAATGATGTGAGGGTAGGAACTGGAGCAGGCAAAGGGCAGATTTGCATCACGCACACTGCTGGCTTAGCACGACGGCGGCGCTGGGGCATCTTTGGTGCTCCAGGCCGATCGGGCCTGCAGGGGCCCCAATCCGTACCCTCGTGACACACTACAATACGTCAATACGCCAGCAGGATGCGCTCAAGTTGATCAAAAGTTGCGGCAAAAGAAAGAATGTGAAGATGGCCAATCTTTATGCGGCATGCGCATGCATGCGCAACGCTACATCAGTTGCATACTTGTATTGGCTGCCCTGCACGCTGCACACACAACCACACATGCATACAAGCACAGGCCCGGGTTACGTCATGGTGAATACCAGCTGTCCATAGCTCACTTCACAGCTCAAGTCAGACGTGTCAGCATTTCCTGCGTCTCCGCTGCTGATATTGCTGTAAACGAACCATCTGCTTAGGTTCCAAGGGAGCTCGCTTTTCTGCCAAAGTAGCTTCGCGTTGCATAGCAGGTGCGGTTTACCTATTTGTTCACCAACAGATTGAGGACTGTAGCAGGTGCCCTGCCTGGCTCGGGGCCACTGCGCAGGCTGCAAGCATACTGTGACACACTGGCTGACCACCACTGCTGCGCTGTTGCTTCTATTTGACCCGCCTCTTAAGTGTTCTGACTTTCGTCACGTGAACCTCCTGCAGATGCTCGACGAAGACCAGGATGCTGCCCGCGCCAAGTGCCAGAGCCTGTACCGAACCCTGCTGCAAGCCAGTGGCTTAGCGGCAGTGAACCAAAAGCAGCGCGCTCCCGTTTTTGCGAGAGAGCTTGAGCACACTGCCACCTGTGATAGCTACTTCAATATGTCCAAAGTTCGTGGGGACTATTACGACGTTGTTGGCAGCGAGAGCACGGCGCGCATCTTGTCCTTCAAGGAGACAGACGAGGACAAGCGGCGTGCGCAGCAGGCCGTACTCCGCAATTACGAGAGGACACACACGCACCTGCTTCAAGCTTTGGATTGGTCCAGTTTGCTTTGGTATTACGCAGTTCACAAGGTGGACTGCGCACTGGCGCACTTCAACGGGGCTGACAGCGTGTTTGGTGGATGGAGGTTTGTGGGTGCCAGTGATAAGTAAATAATACGCCCCGTTGCTAGGGTGGTTTTTGAGGAGACTTACAGTGCCTGCACCGTTCGTTTCATGAACCTTCAACAGGGGGGGGGAGGTGAGTAGGTGATTACCGGGGGGGGCTTACTGGGGCCGGCGTTCGCGCTTCGATGCATTGACAAGGTGACACTCATAGGGTTCAGTGGTCATGGTGTGGTGAAAGTGTCTTGCATGAGTGCGCGTAGGCCACACACAGACCATGCATGCTTGCCTCACTGCTGAGGATGGCAACCGCAAGCTGCACCTGGCCGCTGCAAGCTGTGCAGCTGCATGTGTGCACATGTTGCCTGAACATGTGCGTGTCATTGACGCTGGGCTGGCTAGCTGTCCGACTCACTAACGAAACCTGTATGAGTGCATGACTGAATGGCTCTCGCTCCACAGTGTGACTGCTCAGGAGCCCTGCAGTTGCAGCACCTGCCGATGTTGAAAGCTCACGCGTCACAGGCTTTGCACAGCACCTCAAAGCTGTCACGCGGCCGCGTTCCACACAGAGCGTTGTTACACCTGTCGAGAAGCCTCGTTGGTGCACGCAAGCATTCTCGCAGCACAACCTCACGTCATGGTGGCTAGTAGTAGCGCCTGCTAGGCTAGGCGTGCACGCTAAAGCAGGCGGGTGCACGCTGCAGGGAATAAGAAAAGCAGTTGCGCATGCGCTGAAAAGGGACCTATGCCATAGGCTATGGAGCGAACGTACAGCATATGTGTGTATTGCCCAGCAAGGGATGGACTGAAGTCACGGTGTGTGCTAGTCGTCATAATCACAAAACAGAAGGTGCAGCGTGGCAGCAGGAAAAAGTAGGGTTTGTTCTGCCAGGTGGAGGAGAGAGACAACAGGAACGGACTTTGGATAGGGTCTGTGGGACCAATGAATTGCGGTAGAGATTGAGATCGCATTAGGGAGTCACTGGCGTTTGTGCGTCGTCTTAAGGTCAGAACCCGAGCGTGCGGCACAGATGAGTACGCGCACACGGAATCGACTGCATGCACATGTGCAGTCGCAAAGCTCTGGTCCTGAGAAGTGTGGATACAAATCTAATGGCAAAAGTACAATTGAGGGGTATTACCTTCGCACACGCCCCGCCTTCAGCAGCCAGGCCTACCAAACATGCCACATGTTGGTCGTGCGGGGGGAAGGCGAACAGGCAGGTGCACAAGTAAAGGTCTATCAATCTGACGAATAGGGAGAAGGAGAGCATAAGGTCACTACTGTGCTGCCCGTAGGTGTTGGGCTGCAATTCAGCGGTGTGGTTGAGGTGTATTTTGGCGTGTCGGAGAGGAGGCGCGTTCAGGGTTGTCGAAGTGGCCTTCAAGACTTGCAACTTCTGAAGAAGGCCCAAGTGGCGTGCAGGCAGCAGCGCCCTGGGATGCTTCTTCCTATAAGTATAAGAAGCAAGTCAGGCCCACGCCACAGGCGCCATGCCATGTGGCTGGACAGGCACGAGCGGTAGCACATGTGTGGTCCTCCCTGGTGGCCTTACTGCCAAGCTATGGTGGTGGCGAAGGCCACAGGGAAGTCATACACACAGGAAGCTCGTGGCTGGTGCTCCGTGCTCAGAGCATGCTTGCCTGCAGACCCAGGTTGACTGTCCAGTCCTCGGGCGAGCTAGCGACGGCGGCGACACCCACACGAGCTTGCTGGTGCTGCAGCTCGAGACGTGAGAGCTGGCGTAACAAGCCCTGGTGAGGGGTTGATACAAGCGCGGTAGCGCCCGACCTCAGGCTATCCTGTGCCTTCTTGAGCTGCTTCTTCGTCTTCCTGCACTGCGTTTTGCTCTGCAGCACCTTGCCAGAGGCGCGACGTACGAAACCCACGTGCCCCTCATCGCTAGCCTGCTGCTGCTCCTCCCTCCACCCAGCCATTGGGTTCACCATACAGAATGCAGGCGCCAGGACGTTTTTCTGCAACACCACAAGGTTGCAAGCAGGTTTAGGATTTTGCTGCTTCAGGAGTGGCTGGCTGGTGGCCATCTTGGCCAGAGACCACAGGCACCACGAGCACACTGTGCTAGAAAACGTTTGCTTACGTGCAGCAAGTCCGCTCCTGCTGCTGTCGTCCGGACAGCAAAGGCGCTGCTCCTCCACGCCGTGCTCAGCGCACCTCGGCTTGCTGTGAGGACAAAGTTCAAGGTGTTTCCGCACTGGGACACCGGCAGAGCCAGCGACAAAGCCCTGTGACACGCATATAAGAAACACGGTATGTCCAGATGTGAAGCGCGTTGGCCTGTTAAGCAGAGGCGATATGCCAGGTCTTTCCACACCCTGGTCCAGCACTGACCGGTGCTGACGCAGCCTGAAGGACCTAAACACCACTTGCAGACAAGCCGCCGCACAGTGGGCGAAGCGTAGGCATACGTGACGATGGGCCAGTAATAGCGATACTTTGAGCGCTGCCAGAGTGCTAGTGCTGGCACAGTGGTCAGTGGCAACCCTCACCTCCGGAGAGCGTCCTCTGGCGATAGTGCCTGTCCGGCGAAAGCTGATGCTGCTGACATGGTAACGTGTATCGAACAAAGACTCCAAAACGATACGCAGTGGTGCTTGGTTCAGCAGGCGGGCAGGGTTTATGGAGCTTGAGCAAGAGCCCAAATATGAGATGAGAGCCCAGTCAGAGAGGATGGAACGCTTCCACCTTTTTCTCAACAAACCGACGCTGTCATTTCGACCGTCTAACCTGCCTTCCTGTACTTTGCTTTCAACACACAATCCTATGCAGGGGAGACCACCAAGCCACTGTCATATAAAGCCACAAGGCGAGGCCACCAGCACGACTGCCACACCCAGCAAGACGCGACAGTGCGACAACGAAGCTGTTACCATATTCACAGGACTGTGCACAGGCTAGGAATGTTGATGGGAAAGGGCTGGCGCACTGTCGTGAGATGGGCCTGCCGCTTGCGTGGATGCGGGCGCCGGCGTGCGCTTGACCCCGTGGCACACAGCAGGCTTCCCGCAGCTTACGCATTGACAGGGCAGGACACACGCAGGAACAGTGCAAAACATGGATTCCAGGAGCGTGTCACTGCAGGCTTGCGCATGCATGAGCGCGAATGCCGCCGCACGCTGGCAGGCGTCGCCTCGGGTTTGCGTGTATGGACTGTAGTGGTATGTCGCTTGTGTGTGTGCTGTCGCGCGTGGGCAGCACTATTCAGGCGCCTCAGATTTCTTGAGCGTCAAGAACAGCCGTAGATTGTGCTGTGGGGTATGTAGGTATGCTGTGCGGCCTGTGTGTAGCCACGCAAGTGCAATGCAGCAGACGAAGATACATGCACATGCACTCATTCACTGGCTGGCACACGGGGCGACTGGGCGAGAGGGGTTTGCACAATCAATGCACCCGAATGTGCCACCCCATTTAAATGTGACGCCATCAAGGCAGCAGAATTGTACTGCGTCAGCGGGCCTGGCAATCCGGGTCAAAAGGCCAACGTATCGCGTCCAGCAGAGCCCGCAGAGGTCCAGGCTGCCGGCAGGGCCCTCGCATGTGATGGTGTGCATCACACAACTTTGCGATACGACCGTCCCGCTCACTTCAGTCCCGCTGCGGGCAGCATGTCGGATCAAAACGGGTCCTCGCGTATGATTCGCAGCGTAACCGTCAACACCTTTGCGTCTTTGTCGAACTTGGCTTTCCCTGTCTCGTGCTCCACCTTGTGCGGCAGGTACACCGAAAGCTTGCTGCACTCAAGAGAGGGGTGAGAAACGAGGGAATTTGGGGGGTCGGGTTGAGGGCATCGAGGGGGTGACAGGAGTGAGGGCACAGGCGCACACAAAGCAAGGGAATGCACTGGAAGCACAAACACAGTATAAGCCTTAGGTACACGCTGTTAACTGGCTTGGTGCATGAGTGCCACGAGCGGGGTTACACCGGCAGTTAGCCACGCTGCCAAGTCAGCACCATCCCGAGCAACACTCGGAGCACATACCGAAACCAGACAGAATAGCACAGCTGAGTCAGCAAGGCAGGGAGGGGTGTGATGGGTAAGGAAGGGCTGTGGTAGCACACGTTGAAGGGGCACACATAGGAGCGGAGCACAGCAAGTGACTGTAACACGCATTCTGACGCACACAGCACAACAGTTATCCAGCATCATCTGAGCAGGCTGAGCAGGTTGATCGGACTGGTTGAGCCCTCTGCATGCACTCACTATTGCGGTGAGCTGAGCTTCAGGTACGTAGGCTTGACGTCCAAGTCCACCTCTGTGTGCATATACCAAGGCACGCGCCAGGCCACGCAAGTTGCGACACACACAAGCGCGAGCAGCAGATTGTGTGCAGACGGACGCCCTGGCCAGTGTGCATGTGGCTGAAGTATCTATTCTGCAGGTGCGGCCGGTTTTACAGCTGTACACAAGGTCGTGAGTCGTGACGGCAGACCAATGTGTGTTCACGCATGGTCATGTTGCATGGATTCCATACAATCACAATGCTGCAGCGTGTGGCAGCATGTCCATGTCAGTGACCTGAGCACGCAGGCTGCAGGCACGCCCGCTGGTGTGGCGACCCCAATCATCGCCGTGGCAGCGCCTCCCCATCGCCTGCTGGCGCCTATGGCAGCGTATCCCCATCGGCCATCGCCCGCCGGTGATGCCGTCGGCCCTTGGGTACAGGAGCGTTACCTCCTTGCATGCAAGCGCGGTGAGCTTTCCAGCACATCCGCCGGCGAATGCTTGAGTGCACACGCATGCATGCATGCAAGCACGCGCACGCGCGGACGACCAAGTTCACCGCATTTGTTGTGTGTGGGGGGAAACAGGAGCGGTTGCAGGCCAGGCAACCGATGCAGAAGCAGGCGGTTGTCACATGCGCCTCGCTCCTGCAGTCACTTTCAACCACTCTCTGGGGTGATTGTGCCAAATGGATTCTTTGCACCCACCTGCAGCGGCCGCCACGCCCGGCAGCTGCACCTTGACCAGCAGGTCCTCGCACTGGCTGGTGGAGGGGTCCTTGCCTGACATGCCTAGGAAGGTGTCAGTAGTCTCCACCGCCTGCTTATACAGGAACTCGTAGCTGCAAGCAGACGAAGGCGGTCCTGCCCGTCACTTTGCATCCAGAACCCTCTCGCCTCGTTAGGCAGGGCTGCACGGGGCACATGCTGACGGGTGAGGCGCTTTATTGGCTGCTAGCTGAACGAACGGGGTCGGATGCACAATTGGAAGGAGTGGCACTGGTAACGTGTCGAGCATGATGTATCTGTGCTACAAACCGGGTGTTCAGCGCGCAAAACAAGCATGCCAAGTTGCCAGGGCGCAGCTATGCAAACGCTGGTGACGCCAGTCAGGCGAGCTACGTGGATGCAATAACTACATGTGCCGCCAGGGGCGGTTTTGCATGCGCCAGGCCCCTGGTGCGGGCGTGCGCAGCTGGCCACCAGTCAAAGCACACGCGGCACGCGAGGCCATGCCGCAGGCCGTGGCGTGCACCACTTGTGCAGATACCTTGGCGCATGCTGTCACTGGGCCTGCCCCCCGTGCTAAGCCGTGCCGTCGCATAAGTGCGCAAGCAGCGGCAGTCTGCTGCACGCACCCACCTGGGGACCTCTCGGCCGTCATCGATATCATCCTCTACCACGTCCAAAACCTCATCCTCGTCCCAAATCTCCTTTGGGTCCTTTCTCCCTGCACGCACAGCAGTAAACACAAGCCTCGCCAGATCAAACAACGGTGCCACGTGTGCACGCGGGTACGACGGGCAAGCAAGCGGCTTGCCCCCCACGGAGGGGCCAACCGGCGTCAAATATGTAGCCCACCTTTTGGAGCTGCAACCTTCACGTCAAGGAGGTCCTTTGGCCCAATGCCAGCAGGGGTCATCCCTGGCTTGGACACTTTGCCTTGCGCCACGGTCTCCTGCTTGCATGGCATGGCAACGCAGTTGACCGTGTCGCCCTGTCGCTCGTGACCAGGTCTGGATAGTACTGTGCCATGCGACCATACATGCTGCGCACCGTGTCATCTTGGTGTTGGAGTAGCTTCGACAGGGAGTCATATTCAGAAGCAAAGTTGCCAAACATTTCCTTGGCGCTGCAATGCCAAAGCAACGCTCCAAGCTGACGCACGCGCGTGGTATCGATGTAAGTCAAGCCATTACTTTAGCATGTATGACAAAGGACCACCCTGGTAAGTTGTTGACTGTGAACGGCTTTTTGGGGTGAACGGCCCTGGGGTCAGTTTGGGCTGTTGACGGAATAATGTGTGGCGTGTAGCTGCAAGGTGCGTGCGTAGTTTACTGTCACTGTAGGTGTGCTTCAGAGTCAGTGGGAGGTGAGAACAACGTACGGTTTTTTCCATGTTCGTGTATTGCTTGCTCACATGGGGGTTCGAAGAATGCTTTCACCAGTGCTTGCAGGTCGAGCCAGTTCGAGCACACAGCACCTCCGAGGAGGAAACAACGACCGAAAATATATCCGAACGACAAGCTCTCTACTCTGCAAATATCCGCTGTCGCTCGGAGGTCCGCCGGTGCGGAGGTTACCTGGCACTATTCTTGGGTCTGGGGTTCGCCCTCCTGGCCTAGACCCCAAATACAAATAGAATCTCATAACACAAAATACTGTAGACTACACATAGCACGCCTGTACTTCATTTGCTGCTGAGCAGCTTGAGCGCGTGGAAATGGCGGGGTACGGAGGAGCGGTAAGTCAATGCACCCAATGTTTCCGTGGCCGCGTGTGCCGACGCGAAGTGCATAAATGTTCCCTGCTGCATTGATGATACTGTACAAATAACCATATGCAAGCCGTGCCCCAAACGGCTGCAAGCCTTGTTGCTTCCGGCGTGCGCTTCCTGCCAACTGCTCTTGCCCTGCACTGACAGGATGACGAGCTGTATAGCGGATACGATGAGGCCTCGAATCCTCTTGCGGTGAGAACATTTACTCAGCTTCCATCTGACAGTCCACCTGGTGCTGTGCACTCGCCACGCTTGAGGTCACAATGTGCACACATTTTTGATGCGCCGTCACGGCCACCAGGTTCTGCAGCTTTGCTGTATATTTGCTTCGTACAATGTGTTCTGTGCTACTCTCTGGTACCAGGGCTCGAGCGGGGCGGCGATGTTTCAGGCGTTGGAAGGCGCAGCTGGCATGCCACCAGGGACAGGTGCGCACGCGCACAGCTTAGACCAGCGTGGACAGCTGCGAATAGCCTGGTGTTCCTGGCAACCTCCAACTAAACGTTTGAGGGTTGGCATGCTGTGAATTGCAGTGTGACATGCTCCTCGGACACGCCACGCCCTGCCACAACAGTGCTTGTTGGGACGCCTGGCGCTCAAGCCCTGTGTTTGCACTTTTGTCAGGCTCTAGTACACGACTTTGCTACGCTCTGCACTGTCAAATGACTGTACGATGTCGGTCGCGCTGCTGTGCAATACGGTCGTGCATGATTGCAGCTATGATGCCTCCTGGAACGGCTATGAAAACATATGTAGCCCCAGGGACGTCAGCTGGACGTATGGGAACAGCCCTGGCAGCAGGCGGGGACGGGCAAGCGAGACCCATGACCTCAAACCGTGGAGCTGGTTTCAGCTCTGCCCCGAACAAAAAGTACGACCCGCTTAACAGGTGAGCCTGCCCTGTAGGCCAATAGGAGCTGCCTGGTTTAGCATATGAAGCTTACGTGCAACTGGCCCGCCGAAGCCGCTCGTTGAACACGCTCTGTAGCCTCAGTGCGAGACACCTCGATGCTTGGCTGCACCGAGGTGGCCTTGAGTACAAAGTGGGCGCTTGCCGGGCTGGCACACCTGATCGCGAGCTGCAGGCACAACCCTCTGCGGCCGCGCCTCAGCACGCTGCCGAGCCGGCACGGCTTTGCGTTTGACGGGGGAGGGGGGGGGAAGGGGGGGCCGAACCCTGTCGCCAAAGGCACCACGCCCTCGCTCAGCGTGCGGCCGGAACAGCTGCGCCGCTGGCAGCTGCTGGCACATGCTGGGCAGTGCCCTCCGTATACGAGGCCGGTACGCAGCTTCCACCACTGCGCCAGGTCACGCAACCGGCGGTTCGCAGGATGCGCACCGACAGCCCAACACACATTTGGTTATGAGACAGCATCACCACGCCATACATGACGTTGCCGGGGTCATCATCCGAGTTAAGGAACGATCTTCTGCGCGCTGCGGCACACACCGTACATAGCCTCCAGCGCTCCCCGCTACCACGGGGGGTAAACCTCTGTCCCCACACGCGCACATGACACAGCGGAATGGCGAAATGCGCACGACAAGCGCTGCGGAACACCTTGGGTGCCCAACGACCCCTCGAGCTAAAAGCAAACCGAATCGATGACTTCCACTTCCAGCACACCGTCTACACAGCGTTACAGCGGACATGCATGTTCGTGTGTGTGCGCGTGCGCTGTGGCTGTGTCCCGGCAGGTCCGGCGGCGGCGCGATGGGCAGCGTGTTGACCAAGAAGGGCGAGGCGACGGTGGAGGAGCAGGCCAAGGAGATGGAGAAAAAGGTACGCCCGGGGACGTAAATGTGTAGCCCCTGCCGCATTCTTATGATTTTGATGCGTTGTACACTTGGAGCTCTCTGGCCGAGGCCTGGGGTGTTGCCCCTGACTCTGGCTGCTTGCTTGGTGCGGGGTTGAGCCTCTAGCTGTATCGCCCCGTGCCGTTTGGGCGCCTTGCTTGGAATGATGCCTGCTCCGCGATTACCCGCGGCTGTCCCAACCGATCACCCAGTCCTGCCTTGTTGGCTACCGGCGGTCGTGACAGTGGCATAGTGCAATGAACTGATTGTGTGTCGTGGGTTACGTGTGTGCACCGGCAGGTTCACGCGCTGATAGAGGAGGCGGCAGTGGCAGTCCATAAGCAGGACATGAACACAGGTACGCGGCCCGGTCAGGCATGTGGGCAGATATGGACGATGCGCAACACGCATCGCGCATGGGGCGGGCGCAACTCTCCACGCTCCACACGTACAAACGATCTGCTGCACGCCAGTGTGCGCATGCACAGCATAGCGGTCCCTTTGTGTTTGTAGCCTATACACCCCGATCGCTTGAACTGCGCACACAGTATGTGTATGCATACTGGGATTGGCCCATGCGTGCGCTGGAGGGAAGCTTCTTGGCCAGGCAATACACCAGAAGCAGTATCAGTAGAGGTCAAGTAACATAACATGGGCATCAGTAGTGTTTGAGGTTTCCATGTGCGTGACCTGACGAGCGTCAGTGAGCAGCAGATGGACACTATCCGGATGGAGCGATACGAGTCAGTGTGTGATGCAGCCCTCAGTGTACCTGACCCAAATCAAACACGCGTGCCGCTGTCCTCTCCCCCCCCCCCCCCCCACCC
>BDDA01000497.1:75568-87296 GCA_001662385.1 Chlamydomonas asymmetrica
TTTGCCAGCTCACATGACTGTGAACCTTAAGCCCTTTTGAAAAGGGTCTTTTCACATCAAGAGGATTAAAGGGGTCCCTTAGTGCGCACACCCCCTGGGTGCGGAAGCGGTGCATGTGCTGTCCCCTTTATAGGCCCTACACCCTAAAACCCTAAACGCCGTGTGCGCACCGCACCCTACCTCCCCCCCCCTGCAGGTCCACACCGACCACCCCGACAACGTGGAGTGCCTGCGCTACCTGGTGCACCTGTGCAGCGAGCTGGGGCGCCGCAGCGAGGCGCAGGAGTTCATGACCAAGCTCAAGCGCGCGGAGAAGAACGCAGAGGCAGCAGCAACAGCAACAGTCACGCAGGTGCGTCCCGCCCCCCCGCGTGTCACGTCGAGCTCCCTCGCGTCACGTTCACGTGCCGTGTCACGGTTTGCACCACGTTGTTTTGCGCCGTGGTTTGTGCCGGGCGTGCGTTGCGTGTCGTTTTGCCCAACACCTGGCGCGGCATCCTTCCAGCCGTTGCAGGGCGCTGGCAGGCGGTCTTGAACGGAAGAGCAGGCATCGCGCATGCATGCAAAACAAGTGGTGTCCTCCCACACGCCCTCAATGAGTGACACGCCTGGTTGCGCAGCCATGCCTGCCCCACGGCAAGGCTAGACAACACCCCCTGTGACACCATATGCACCATTTCACGATTGTGCGTGGTGTCTGTACGGTGCGGTTGTGTGCAGATGCAACGGCCCGCGGGCGGCGGCGACGGGTTGCTGGGCGGTGGCATGGCGCTTGGCGGCGGCATGGGCGGCGGCGGCATGGGCGGCGGCATGGGTGGAGGAATGGGCGGGGGCATGGGCGGCGGGGGCGGCGGCGGCGGCGGCTCAGCCATGATGACGGATGCGGACGGAGAGCTCAGCCCTGGCATAGGTGGCGTGCCAACGGTAAGCGTCCGGCTTTGGGTGTGTACCACACCCTATACCGCACCACTGCTCAGTCCTGGGCTTGTGTTATTGTGTGTGTATTCACTTTTACCTCAAGTTTCAGGGTGTAATCCATTGCTGTCTGGCAGCAGCACTCGCACGCACCCTGGCGCACCCTCAAAGCGCTGTGGGTGTCCAATGCATGCACCCTTGCTAATGCGATGCTTCGTCTTGGTGCACATAATAGCATATGAAATTTGCATGTGATTGTGTGTGTCTTGTGCGCATCTTCGATGTTTTCACCCGGGGTTGTGGTGTGCCTTGTGTCGTGTGTGTTGTCTTGCGTGTGTGTGCACTGTATGTTCAGAACCGCGGCAAGAAGGTGCTTGTGAAGGAGGCGCTGGGCGCCACCAAGGACGACGACTGGGGAAACGAGGCGCTGGGGGAGGACCTGCTGCCCATGTAGGGGGACTAGCTGGCCTATCAGGCGGCAGCAGCGGCAGCGACCGCCGAGACCGCGAGCGTGACCCACCGGCGGCTGCAGCTGTGGCACATGCAGCTACAGGTGCTGTAGCCGCTGATGGCAGCGGCCTCCCCCCCCCAAGACCCGTTCATGGAAAGAGCGATGTCAAGGGCGGCAGCGGGCAAGGAAGCGAGTCTGCTGCGCGTGGGCTGCCGCCACGGGGCGGAGACGGCGGGGACAATGTGCCAAACGCTCGCGCTAGCGTGGCGTGCCCTCTGTCGCTTGACCGCAAGCTCAGCTTTGGCGGCCTGCGCTCCAACGTCCTTCCGGAGCTTGCGTGATCCCGCTAGTGTTCGCCGCATCTGGTATACTGCTTGGCGTGGCTTGGTTTGGTATGGGTTGTTTCCCCACGCGCCGCCGGTATTTCCCCTCCTGCCAGTGTCTCTTCTCGCTCCCTCCTCAATCCCCCATACTGCCATATATGTTTGCTTCTATGTTGCTGGCCCCCCCCCTTCTCAGGACCACACTCACCCTGGCTATTAATCGATGACGACTTGACGACATTCATCGCACGCTTGCTCCCCATTATGACAGACCCACAGCACACTGTTCGCACACGCGGCTAGCGGCTTGTGACACTGCTGGCGTGCGAAATGCTGAAATGCTACCGCACACACGGAGCGTTGCCTGCGTGCGTGCATGCCTGTGCACTGCATATGTCCGCCTACACACGATTCGTCGGCATCCGATAACGCTGATTTTACAACAGCAGCTCGCTTGCCCGGCGCCGGCTCAGCAGGGTCGATGCTGGGCAGCGATGGCGGCATTCTTGCGAGCACTGTGGACCTAACATTGTGGCACAGATACCCCGTGCGGCGGCGGCGTGCGCAGCAAACCGTTGTAATACAGTCTGCGGCGGCGGGCCTCACTTTGACGACACCGAAGCCAAACTTGTACATACGGCACGCCCGTCGATTATTCCCTCACGCACACGGCAAACGCTCGTACCGCAAGCAATCATGTCACATCCCTCTGACCGAGCTGGCAGCGGTGCGCCGGGCGGCGCTCGGCGGCTGCCTACCTGTAACAGACACATCGTTGCTGGTGCCGCTTCAAGGCTGGTTATAACCCAGCTCGAATCAAGCATGGTATCAAAAACTGGGTTGCTTTGGGCCATGCATCCACAGTCCCGCACTCACGCACATGCACCCGGCCGCACGGAAATCACACTACTTGACCCCACGGGCGCTCTTTCTGACACCCGACGGCCTCCTTCAGGCTGATTAGGCTTATGCGCACAGCCGTCCATGGTGGGTTGCAGGCGGCTGGGCAATCCTGGGCGGGCCCAGCCTGCAGCAAAGAGCCCAAAAAGAACACTCATTATCCGCTGTTACACAGCGTCGCTGAATGCTAAGCAAGTGCCAGGTCCAAGGCATACACCTGTGTGCTGATCTGCATGCTGATGGTGCTGTGCCATGGAAATGCCGCGTGCGCGCTGCTTTCCTGCACAGCGCCAAGGATTCTGTGGGTGCAGAGCCTGGAGCTGCTGGCAGACTTGCAGCAGTTCTGCGCGCCACTGCCCAGCGCCCGGCGTCTGCGTCACTGGCTGCAGGCGCTCAAAATTGAGGGGCTGGCGGCACACACACCCCTCTGCACCTAGCTGGCGGCACACACACACCTCTGCACCTAGCTGGCGGCACACACACCCCTCTGCACCTTGATGGAGACGCTAAAAAAGGCGTGTGGTGGGCAGATGGGGACCATCCTTCAATTGCTGTGACTGTGCGTATGCCGCCGTGCGCAGGGAATGCGTTCAAGGAATGGCAGCGCTGATGGTGGCAAGGAAAGCAGTTTTATCCAGTGTAACTCAAGTGATGGAGGGTGTCACATACAGGTGAGCCTGTAATTGTTTGGCAATTAGACCCTGCTGGCACACATCAGCGTTATGGGCCAACTGCGGGCTCAGCATGGGCGGCGGGTCCGCAGCGCTTTCACACAGCACATCTGCCCAGCCAGCTGTGTATGAAGCCTATCGTACCTCAGCTCACTAGCAGCACAATCCCTCCCCTCCACCTCAACGTCAGACTGCTACTGTCTCGGTCGTGTCTTGTGACAGTTGAGGGACCACGACAGCATGCGCCACGTGGCACTGCCGCCTTTGTGATGCCCAGTGGTGCAGGTTGTGCCGGGGTTTTGTCCTCTGCCATGGACCTTACCTGATAGGCGTGGTCACCTTTGGCGGGGTGTCCAAGGCTGGGTGCGTGAGCGCCATCAGCACATGCAAACTCTCCACCTCCACCTACCCTCCAGAGCTCTGAGAGCTCTGTTACGACGCAGCAGCGTGCAAAGCAAGCAGGCAAATTGCGCTAGTGGAATTACCTGCACTGTTTGCGGGAACATAGCAACCGTCGGAAACGGGGCAGTTGCGGAGTCACCAAACAAAAGAGTGGGTGGTCGTTGTTTGCTTGCAGCCAAGCACACACCTGCTTTAAAAACCACACTGGGACAGTGGGAAAGCCCTCGTGTGATCGTGTACGCTGAGTGTCCCTGTCCCAGGTGCTGTAGACCTGTAAGGGTACAAAAACTGCCAGGCGGAAGCCGTGTGTGGCCCAGTTGGTGGACACCTGCCTGGATCTTACACTTGGTTGGCCCAGTGGCAGATGCAGACACCTGGGTGGCCTAGTGGCAGATGCAGCAGGCAGTTCGGTCAGCATCCACTTGGTTTCAGAATTTGCATTTAAAAGCAACGAATGTCTTATGTTCATGCAAGCCAGACGGAACACTTATAACACTACCATACATCTCACTGTCGTATCTTGTGCTACCTTGTTAACCTTGTGGACACGTGGACCGTATCTCGAGCAAGGCCTTCACTTCGGCACGGGCTTCGCAACAAGGCGCAAGTCTCTCATCACAGGTGTGTGTTGTACCTAGTTGTACCTGTTACTTGAAGCAGTGGCCTGAGTCAGTCCTGGAACGTGCATACGGTCCAACCATGCACAACTGCAAGTCGTCTGAGTGAGCAGATTCCAGACCGTGTTAACAACCATGTCACATTGGCTGGTGCCACCAGCCCATTATATACGGAGCTGTATGTATCTGGGTAGCTTGCGTGTTTTCGTTGCCCGTTTAGCTTGCCGCCCTTGCATGTCGATTTGGTCTTGCTTCAGTTGGTGGATGGGTACCACCAACGTAGTGGTCCCGCGCTCCCAAGCGACAAACATGCGTTCTAGGCGCACGTAAATCCCGCCACGCTGGCACGCGAGTGGGCAGGCCTAGCCTGTTCGCAGACGCAGATTAAAGTTATAGGACGGTTGGGATTCCAGCCACCCAGCAGGACCTTGCATGGTCCAGGAAACTGCTGGGAACGCTGTCAGGAGTGAATACAAACTTCAACTGGTCTCCAGAAATTATAAATGTTGCTGGGAACGCTTTTATCGTGACACCTGTACGTATGAGATGACCTGCCCAACGCAACCACGCACTCATATATCGACGACGACGACGACGACGACAACGACTGGTGACTGCGTGCTTTGCTATGTATTTCAACAGCCTACCTTGCGTAACATGTGCACTCAGCTCACGTACAGCTGTCCTGCAACTCTTCGCAACACTGCGCAGGTGGTCGGTGACGCGCTTAACGACACCAATGGCTCTCGCCCACTGCGACGTGCGGAACGAGACGAATTGGACAGGTCAGGTCCTCACCTACAACGCCGCAGACGAAATTCTGTCAGAGCCACATGCTATCTACAAGCTGCTGCCCGGTGACAGCATCACGGTGTATGCCGAGCCTGCCCTGAGAGGCTTGAAAATCAAGGTCGAGCTGGAAGGCCATGGCGAGTCCGGTGTGCACCTCCTGCACAACGGCCAAACTGCCGAGATCCAGCTGAACAGCTTTGACCCCGATGGCTGGATAGTGCACTGGTGATTGTAGTGATTGTGCATGCGAGTAGTGTGTATGCCGGTCCCCATGCCCGCCCCTCGCCATACATGTTGGTTGCTAATCAGTCATACCTGCTGTGACTGCAATACTTGCGCTGCATGCATAGGATTGCCAGGGCAAAAGGTACACAATCCCATGCACTTCTGAGCGCCCACAGGCTGGACTCTTGGGCGAAGCCTGAGTGCGCTTTACATTGCCTGCATGTGTGTGTTTTAGGAAGAACGCTCAAGGGCGGGGCCATGTCACAGTAGTGTAATTCCTGTGGGGCCGTGCAGTGTGCATACGATGCGTTAGGTGCATGTGCGAATGTGCATGGGCAGATACTGCACCTGAATGTGGCAGCCCAGGTATCGCATGCATGCATGTGTGAAATTGCTGATGTAGCCAGTGTGGGGTGATACGCTCCAATCCAAATTCATGCATGGATGTAATTAAAGGGTCAGCAGCCCGATGTGTGTGAGACTGCCTGGACTTGTAACGAACCAGTCTCTTACTGACGCTGAGCGGATCCTTGTGTCACATGAGACGATGATTTCATGCTTGAGGAGTCTTGAATGGCTGGGGCTCATGCAACGGCGTTGATGTCTGAACCGCATGAAGGTGCATGCATGTAATGCATGACAGCTTCAGATGCGCTGCTTTCCGTGTTGTGATATTACAACTGGCACATTGAACACACAGCTGCATGCATGGCCCACAACGCCCACCTGGTATGCTAACCCTTAGTTAGGCATGTCCCCAAGCATATGCGTTATTGCTGGGGTAGGTATGGGGCTTGTTTGCTTGGTGTGCGGTGCGATAACAGCGCCGTACAGCACCCTGTGCTTCCTTGCAGGCATGTAACATGAGGTGCTCGCAAATCGTGAAGCGCAACATCATGATGGGGGAGGGCATTTGCGGTACTCCTGGTGCGCTATACCCCCACCTCAGTCTCCCGAGGCAAATGCGGCGGCGGAGCGCATTGTGCAGGTGGTCAAGGAAGGGCTTGCGCAAGCCCTGCCTGGCGGTGGGCAACGCAGTAAGTGTGTGCCATCATTGGTTGAGCACCGCGCCGCCGCTCATGCCCTACGCTCAACTTAGAAGCATTCATGTTATTGAGTAGTATGGAGTATGGACCAACCCCTTGGAAAATCCATGGACGTCAGAGTGATGGCCGCTACCAGTAGACCAAGAGGGACGGATGAGCGAGCGGCGATGATCGAAAGGGGCAGTGAGGCATGCGGACAACTCAGCCTGGCCAGCACTGCAGAGACACAAACTTTAGGTGCGAAGGGCTACACGCTTTATCGCATGCGGGTAGTTAGGTAGGCGCATGCAAGGACCCATCCTGCAAATTTGCGCCACCCGGCTGTATCTTTGTGAGCGACGGAGCAAGCAAGCAGAGCACACGTGCCTTCGTTGTGTCACATGCAGCTACAGTAGGCGTGATACACCTAGAAGTAGCGCTCCCAGTGCAGGACGCCGCCGCGGGATGACCTCGGTCTGGCAGTTCGTCCCTGAGGCGCCGCCACTGCGGACAGTCCACGCTGACGGCAGGCGCCAAGCCAATCTGCACGCATTTGGAAAGCAATGCACCACCAGGCGCCATACAGCCAACTAAGCAAGGCATATGCAGAGATGCAGACCGCAACAGCTGGCCATGGCGTGATGTCCGGGCTGCTCTGCTGGCTGCTGCCGCAAAACGAGCGACTGGTGCTGATGGTCACAACCTGTGGCTGTTGTGAGCAGCATGGTACCACCCGAAAGCGCCATTACAGCCTCTAAACCCAAACCCTAAATCAGGTGCGTGCCCTAAACCACGCATCCCTCATTCTGATCATCTGAGGGGAGCGCCACGATTAGACTATGACGATACCACAACGCCATGACGCTATTCATGCGGTACCTATCACGACCAACACCGTGCACCCGCTACCTAGCTGTGATCAACGACTACTCGCTCACCTCCGCCTTTGAGCCGGTGGACTTGTACATGGCGTATCCGTTACGCCATGAGGATGCCCAGCTTGGTGCCCAGCTCTATTCCCATGCTGGTGAGCTGGCATCCGGTGGAGAAGCAGAACAAGAACTCCAGGAAGGCCGCCACAGCCATCACACACGTAAAGCTAAGGCCCACAGCCAGGAGCTGCGTCACAACACGCAAGGCCAACAAGGCGCAAAGGTACGATTAGTACGATGCCCCACACAGGTCCCAACCTTGGCCCGAGGGGAAGAGAGGGAGAGGGTTGCCAGGCAGGGCATATGGAGCAGAAGACAGCTCGAGCAAGCATCATGCATGGGACATTGTAAAGCATGCTCTGAGCTCCTATCTATCTATGCACTCGGGAACACGTGTGTGGCGAGTTACGGCATGGGGCATGACCGTGCCTGTGCCAAGTGACACGCACACCACTGCTACGCGTCTGCATGCCACTACCGGTACTTCAGCAGCCCAGAAGAGGCCCTCCTAACCCCACGCAAACGCTGCATTACCTGCATGCAATTCGGGCACCGATGCCACGGTGATGCAGCGCACGTGTACTGGTTACTGTGTGATCAGTGGTGGTTTGACATGCATGCGATGGCAGTGGCGGCACACTGTTTGTCATGGAGCTCGCACTTGCCTCCGAGCTGTACACGGGCAATATGAAGCAGACCGCGGCCACACTCGCGAAGAGCCAGCCGCAGATGGCAACAAACTGATGCGGCCGCCCTGCGGTGCACATCCAGGTGGGGCGGTCGGGGAGAATCACGTCCTCAATGCGGGTGGAGTGAGCTGTACACGTGTGGCACTGAGGCAACAGAGGGCAGGAGGCACAGTACAGTACAGTAAAGTACAGTACAGTACAATACAGTACAGTACAGTACAGTACAATGCAGTACAGTACATTACGGAGGCACCAGCTGGTAGGAGGCACAGTACAGATAACCCATAGGTGACGGGAGGCAAAACCGCCACCCACCCACCCACCGGCCACCCAGCGCGGTTGGGACCCGCACTGCTCTGCCGCTGCCACGCACCCCAGCGAGAGCAAGCCCAGCACGGAGAGCTTGGGCCCGCCAAGCACCCTCAGCGCGTAGTCGACCGCAAGCGCGGCCATCAGCACACCGAAAAAGAAAATGGCGCCTACGACGCACACGAGGAAGGTCTGCATTCAGCAGTGGCAGGCACACAAGCGTGTGCGGTGGCATGCAGTGGCATGCAGGCCGGCAATGCAGGGCATTATCGGTACATCCTCAAGTGTGAGGCGCATGGGGAGTTGTGACTGCCGGACGAGGGAGGCGCGTGTGTGCGTGGTGTGTTTTGTGCGTGGCATGTATGTGTGTCGTGTATACAAGCGGTAGGGGGGCATTAATGGAGCGAGGGGGCGGTGAATGCAAGTGCATGCATGCATGTAGGCGCGTCACATCAATCGGTCCATGTAAGTGTATCCTGGAATGCTTGTGTACGGAACTGCTGGTATGAGGTGTTAAGTGTACAAACAGGTACACATGCACGTCGGTGTGGCAGCACTGGCGGGAGGGAGTAGAGACTGGGGAGGAGGGGGTGCTTGGTGCGCGACACTGTCGGTCAAAGAGTTTCACGTTTGGAGCTTTCCAGCCATGTCCAAACATGTGGCGATTATGTGCGCAGTGAGCAAGCAATCAGGCCGCGACTCACCAACAAGGCTGACAGGCCCTGAACGCGGTTGTCAATCATCTGCATGCGCATGGCACAACATAGCATGCGTGTGTGCCAGAAAGAGCGCGCAAGGGGCCATGCAGTGTGATTCCCGTGCGGCCGTGCAGTGTGCATATGCGTACGCGTATGGATAAGAGACTGCTGCACCTGACGATGGCGAGCGAGGTTTCAAGGTGTCTGAGCCGATCTGTGGCTGTCGTCAAGCGAACAAAGGCCTGATGATCTGAAAGTGTGGCTGTAGTACAGGCGGTCTTTCAGTGAAGGTGTGTGCATATACGCATCCTATACATTGCAGCCTGCATTGATTACTACCCAACCCTTGCTTTGAGCAGGCAGACGCAGGAAAGCCAGCAGGGAATGGTGATTTGACCCAGCCAGTCCCTCCACCATTGATCCGACACTATCGACACCTACCCCTTACACCGCTCCATAGATGTTTGTGTAGCACGATCCACCTTATGCATTCAGACTGCAACCCCGCATCACCTTGCGATCTTAGGGTGCATGCATGCCCGTAGTGCCCCGAATCCCGCACCTGCCCCGCTGAGCACGTAACGCACTGATGATAGATGCACGCGTGCGGCACATACGCATGACGACGTACCGGTGCATTGCGCAGCAAGGCTAGCGAGGTCCATGCCATGCATGCATGCATGCCACACACTGCTGGGTGCTGCTGATCGGTCATCTATCAGCTCGCTCGGCGCCCACCTAGCCGGATAGTGCACCCACATTTGGGAAGAGAACCACGTCCTGCCACATGCGTCCGTGCGGGCGGTCGCCAGCCTGCGCTGCAGCTCGCCCCGTGACTGTAGAGCCTTTGTGTCGCCGCACCCGCCCACAAACTTCTGCGCAAGGCATAGAAGGTATGGCCTGTTGCCTTACACACTAGCGCGTTCTCCAGACCATGCGATCTGCTTGTTCTGCCAGCCAAAGCGTACATAAGAAAGCATCTTGAAGCTCCCCAGACCATGACACAGCAGGTACGATACAGGTACTCTAGGTGGTTGCAGAGCTGTCTAGAGCTGTCCTGGTCAGACACGCAAGCAAGCAGTGAGGCACTCACCCCTGTGGCTATTGTATTGCAGGTGCACAGTGGGACCCACCTGATTGACAAAGACATACGGCACCGTTCTGTGGGTGGCCATGGCAAGCACATACAGGGAGAGGTGGCACGCATGCATGGTCAGCAGGCAAGCAGCTTTGCATCGTGAACGAACAGCAGGCTTGAACCAAATTTGTCACAGCTGGGCACAGCTTCAAGCTTTGAAAGCAAGGCTGGACTTATGACAGTCATGTAGCAATGAGTTCCAGGCGCTGTCAATTCCATTATGCATTCACGTTACGTACGGCCCCTACCATTACTACCATACCTGTGGTTGTACAACGCCTTGAGCGCTGCCCAGACCTCCTCTCCGTTTGCCATGGTGCCCAGGCAGAAGTAAAGGTACTTGACGCCCATGCCATTGAACATAGATTGGACCTCGATACAGAACGGGCAGTGGGGGTTGCCAAAGATGATGACCCTTCACGCCCGTGCGCACACAGCATTATCACAACATGACGCCGCGCGCAGTCACGTTCACCATGTGTGACCAAACAAACACTTGCATGCGTGTGCGTGGGGGGGTCAAATAACGCCAATCACTGAATTGATTGATTGTCATGCTGTTGGCCGGTCAGCCACAAAGGGGTCAGCAGGCGCAAGGAGCGTGCTGGCTTATCAACCACCGTACTACACGCGCTACACGCGCCTGAACCAACACTTCGGAGCTTCAAATTGTTACTCAAACCTGCCCTGAGAAGCACTTTTCCACACTCTCGCACTCGAATATGCCTGCTGTACCCGCACGGATGGGTTTGCGCGATTGCTTGTGTCGCTGGTCATCAACTGGTCACACACACTGGTCACGCCAACCGTTGCAAACGCTACTCGCGGAACTCACGGGCTGCTTGCTAGCGCAGCAGTCATGTGCTCCTCGATGCTGGCCTCGTTTCCACCATAGCTGTAGAGGTCGCCTTTCTCGCAGAGCTCTGCAGGTCCGGAGGTTGGCTCTTCCGCTACGTGTATTTTGACCTCGACCTGACTCATATCCAGGTCCATTTGAACCGCCATAGCGTCCACCACGCTTGTACAACCGTCACCCTCACAGTTCACTTCATTCCGGTCTGTATGGGCCCCTGAAGACATTCCTGCAGTGTTTGGAGGGTGAAAGCAGCAAACTTGAAGCGCACTGGCAGCGGGACGAGCGGAACAATTTCAACCAGCATGCAGGTGTCAGAAGTGACATGATTGGGACTGTCCTACCTGTGCTACCGTATATAATGTACCAGAACGTGTTCCGTGTGCTGCGATTTTTGATTTAGGTGCAGCGAGATCCGAGCGTTGTATCCGCTCTATTATTCAGGCAATAATGCGTTGTGAAACCTTATTGTTTGTACGTACATAACGGGCCTGCCGTTCAACGCGCCTGTTTGCAAACAAGCCTAAGCAATGATCCTTGGGTGTTCGACACGTGCACGGTATATATATTGTGGGTGTTCAATACATGATCATGATGTGATGTCCAAGCTCATCACCGGTTGTTTGTGTGGCCAACTTCATGCAGCCCACGCATCGCCCGAAACCACCGACATGGCTTACGCGGTATGTATATATATATATATATATATATATATATATATATATATATATATATATATATATATATATATATATATATATATATATATATATATATATATATATATA
>BDDA01000498.1:8565-28178 GCA_001662385.1 Chlamydomonas asymmetrica
TGGCGCCAGCGGCATGGGCATGGCCTGGGCAGCTGTTCGAACACGGGGCAGCTGGGCATACGTCTGACAAAAATACAACATATCAAAGCTTCTTGCAAGGGTATCTTGTGCTGGTAACATATGCCGATATGCGGCACTTGGCTGCTGCACAAGGCGCGTGTGTCAACGCTGTGCGGAGTCACAAGATGGCCGAGGATGCAGGAAGAGGGGTATGCATGGTTGTTACTACAGCTAACACACTGTTTGCAGGCCTTAAGTCTGCCCTGACCAAATGTGTTGGTTGACTTAGAAAATTTCAACCCCCCCCGTTAGGGACTGCATCAACGCGCACCCATAAGCATATTGCATGCCGCATTGGCCCACACACATTTCGTCGCATGCTCTGTGTCCATGCTTCAAGATTGCAAAGCGGTGCGCAATGTTGAGAGACTGGGTGCATCCGGCATTGCACCTGCGCGTTGGCACGCACATGCCACAGGGGCGCGCATCAGCGCGCTGGCGCCCGCCATGGCATAGCCCACATGACTGCGTGCATCATTGAGCACATGCGTAGCATGGTGACGATGCTCAGCAGCATGGCCTGGTGACACGTGTTCGCCTTTGCCCCCATCCATCCCTCCCGCCGTGCCGTTGCCTCCCTGCTGTTGCCTCACTCAACTACCCCACCCCACCGCCGATGGCGTCTCCTTATCGTGCAACGCCACGCACAGGTCAAAGAAATTCACGAGGGCGTTGATTTCTTCTTCGCCACGCGTGGGCACGCGCTCAAATTCATCGACTTCCTTCAGAACGTGGTGCCCATCCGCTACCGCCACGACAAGCAGCTGGTCAGCCATGACACGCACAACAACACGTACAACTATAAGTTCACGTTCAGCGTGGAGGTCATCCCGCTGTGCAAGGTGCGAACGCGGGGAGAGGGGAAAGGGGAACGGGACATGGCAGGGATGCGTAAGGCGCAGAATGAACATTGGAAGGTATCCACAGTAGACACCTGGTGGTGGTTGGCGTTGTGCACACGTATTCAGTATGTGTGCCCCCTCGGGGACGTGCGGTTGGGTTCGCCTGCTGTGTGGTGGATGCAGCGACGGTTGAATGTTTTGAGCTTGTCAGCCCCTTTCATGTTTGTACACAGTTTGTACCTGCGTCCTGTCACATCCCCAATCGAGGTGTTTCCTCGCCCCATCATGCGTGGTGGTCACGATGTGTCCGTGTGTTGGTCCCCGTCTCTTCCCTGGTGCGCAGGACGACTTGATATGCTTGCCGGCTAAGCTGGTGACGAGCCTGGGCAACTTCGGGCCGATCGTGCTGGCGGCGCGCGTCACCAACCAGCTCACGCTCATCGACCCCGTTACGCTGCGCACGCAGTCCATGGATGTGAGTGGCGACCGCATGCTCTACACGCTGCCCTGCATCGCTCAGCATTTAACCCTGCATCGATTTGGCAAGGGCAAGCCCCAGGGTCAAGCCAGGGTCAAGCCCAGCAAATAAGTTATGGTTGTGCACGGGAAATGTTGGTTTCCTGGTTGCAGTTAAGCCCGTGGCATTGTGTGAATGGTGTGGATCACCGTACCAGGGTTGAATTAATCCACAGCCTCCTGCTCCAATTCCAAATACCTCGAGACCCTCCTGCCAGCAGGCTGTGTTTGGCCTTTCATTTCGCGTCCTGCTTCCTGGCGCAATATTCGGTTCTTGTGAGCGTGGCACTGACGCGGCGGTGCGCACCTGTGGGCCCTGGTGTGTCTGCGTGCAGGCGCCTGTGTACTACCGGATACCCTTTGGCGCCATGGCCAGCAGCAGGCAGCTCACGCAGTACATCGTACTGGACATTGAGCTGCTGGGGACCACCAAGTGAGTCAATCCCCCTCACCCCCTCCCACCCAGCACTGTCCCCGCTCCACAAGGCAGTGTAACACTGTACCTCACGGGCCAGCACCCATTGCACAGGGGTGCTAACTGCATATCGAATATCTGACATCTCTTTTTATCAGCCAACGTGGTGAGTGTGCCAGGGACTGCTGCATGCATTTGTTCTGGTAAGGGGATCGTACAGTGGGTTCCTGCAGTGCCCTGCCATATGTGCAGTCTTCTGGTGCTTGGGAATGGGGACTACCCTCATCCAGGATAGGCTGTTGCAACCAGGGCCCGAGGCTGATGTGTGGCGGTGCTTGCTGTGCCCTGTGTGCGTCTGCGCCACCATCACCCTCGCGTGCATGTCTGCAGCGGCAAGTGGGCGCTCGCGGAGGCTCAGGTGGCGCGCATTGCGGACTTTGGGCGCAACGACACGGTCTACTACACGCGCACGCACCTGGGCAACATCCTGCACCCTGGTGAGCCACTGCGTAGTGCGTACCGGCAAGACCTGCAGGGGCGTCACAACCACTATACTAGTATCATTTGTGCAGTCGTTTTCCTTGTCGTGTGTTGCTGGCGCATGTGCTTTGGCAGATATGCATATCAGCATATTGCTGGCTGCATCCGTATCCCCAGGACACCACACTGGGCGGGTCTGCACTGAGCTTAAAAGGTTGTGGCGGAATGGTGGGCGGGCCATTTGGCTTTTGCCTCAAGTACCTGCATTTTGGCATTGCGTGGCATCGCAGCGCAGAAGCAGCAGCAGCAGGGGTTGCGCCAAATGATGTTCATAACGATTAGTCTTTCCGAACCTTTCCCTCTCCAAACCAGAGGAGAATTGCGGACACTTCAACTTCTTGATGGCCAACCCCGGCTGCTGCCACGCATGCACGCAACTGCAACATGATGCAATCGCCAGCACAGATAGTCCTGAATCACTTAGGGCCACATGCATGGCACCCTACCGATCTATTTGTTTTTATGACATTGATTGGTGGGCCTCCGAGCTCCTCTAGGTGTTGCCCATCGTACCGTTGTCCAAGTCAGCGCTGGCTATGTTGTACCGCTGCATGCAGGTGACATGGCGCTGGGGTATGACACCGCCAACGCGCAGCTCGTGGGCCTGGACTACGACGCGTTTGTCGGCAAGGGCGGGCAGATGCCGGACGTCATCCTGGTGAGACATACACAACTACAACACGCAGCACACAGCACGCAGCACACAGCACGCAGCACACAGCACGGCATGGAAGTTGCCATGAAGTCCAGCAAGGAATGCAGCAAGGAACGAACAGCAATTGGTCGCACACGTGTTGCATACCGGTATTGTATAGCTGCCACCAGCAGCACAGAGGCTGGTGGCGTCGGGGCGTAGTCCGATCGTCCTGCACCACGGCAGGGGCTGCCAAACGTCTTTATAGGTTCAGATGCACGGCGTTGCGTTCTTTCCAGTAGGTTAGTCGGCCTGTGCACGTTCCGCATGTGTGTGTGTGTGAGTGCAGGTGCGCAAGAGCTACGAGGAGAAGCGGCGCAAGCGGCGTGAGAAGCGCGGCGTGGTGCGGCCCTGGAAGCTCAAGACGCTCAACATGGAGGTGGACGACACCGCGCCCGCCGCCAAGCGCGCGGCAGAGGGCGAGGTGAGAGGCCTGCCCCACCACCCCCCTGGGCGGTGCTTTCTCTGTCTTTTGGCCTGGTAATTGCGGTGCTGAGTGCTGCAATCAGCACTCCACTTTCCGTGCAACCCTGCCAATCTCCAGCGTCTACCCATGTCGATGGATGCATGCTGGCAATCGGGTTGTTTTGCCGCCGGCTGGGTGCCTGTGTTGCTGGCTGGTTGGGTGGCTTGCACCATGCATGCGGTCATGCGGTCATGCTGCATTCATGCTGCGCCTCACTCTTGCGGCCGATGCTGAGATCACTTATATAGGATCAACCACCTTACCCGTCACTTTCGGTGGCGAATGGTGACACCCTTTTGATCTGAGGCCCTCCCGAGCGGACGCACATGCATGCATAGATGCCAACATCACCATTGCAAATACGTGTTGCGCATGCATTGCATTTATCGCTTCACACACACTCCGCACTCCTGATGGAGTTTGAAGGCAGTGTACCATACACTGTATCCGTGGTGCATGCTGTTCATACCAGTGCTTGAGCGACTGCCGCGCTGTACTGCTTGTACTGCTTCAGGAGGTTGAGCGTGAGCGCTTCCTGGAGGACCTGGAGGAGGACGCTGACATGCGCGGCCGCATCAACCTGTTCAAGGACACCGAGGCCATCGCGGCGATAGCACAGGTATGCGGTATGCCCACGCGGTATGCCTGATGGCTGCGGTAGTGACAAGCGAGGGGGTGCGTTGTTGTAGCGGTGAGTACAGTGGGATCCAGGCGTGCAGCTGTTGTGATGCGTAAGTGCACGGCAGGAATCAGGCGGGTCGGCATGGTGTGGTGTTTGCATACACGGGAGCTGCGTGTGACGGTGTTATTGCCTGGGCACTGGGCTTGTAGCGAGCGTGGACAAAACCTGGACAGACGTGGGGTTGGCACTCCTGCCACGCGAGGGCTCGGATCGGCCAGTGTTGCCGCGTGCTTTGCTTGGCGTGCGCAGCGTTCACATCTCTCCGTCCACGCTTTGTGTTTTCGTAGCGCACCGCGCCCCCTGATGGAGTTACGGGCAGGCGCACCTCCACGCCACATTTTATATTCCAACCCCCACACAACCTGTCAAAGTGGGTCAGTTCAAGTGTTCAACCCATTTCTGACCGTTGCCGCGTGCGTGGCTGCTTGACCCCCGTGCTTCCTGCAGCGTGCTGCCGCCTCCTCCGCTGTGCCGCGCGGCGTGGATGACATGGCGGACGCTGATGACGAGGACGACGACGATGACCTGCCCGAGGTGCCGCTGGACGAGCTGCTGGACGACCTGGAGGCGCTGGGGATACACGAGGAGGACGGCGGGGATAACGAGGGCGACGATGACGGGCGACACGGCGGCATGGACGTTGACAACTGAGCAAATTCATGCTTGGTTTGCCGTCCAGCCGTGCTCCCTCCGCCACTCCTCTGCACCGCTTGTACATTGCTCCCACCGCTCACCCTGCCTCTCACCTCCGTTGACCCACATCCTACATGCCATCCGCACATGACTGTTTTTTCGTTTTGGGGCTGTGGGCTGTGTGTGCCTCAACACATTTTCAAAACCAATGGTTTCGCGCAAGCGTGGGGCTGTTATGTCGTTCTCATTTCAATGACCGTCTCACGTATTCTTTTCGCTGCAATGCACTGGATGGGTTGGTTGCCAGGGTGGTTGCTCAGCACTTGCGAGTTGGTTGTGTGTGCCACGGGATGGTGCGCTTTCCAAGCCCCTGCAGAAGGCAGCTTGCGACGCCTGATATTGCCCACACATTCTCAATTGTAGCATTCCGCAGTCGCGCCGCCTGCTTGCCTTGAGCCTAGCGGGTTTGAAATACTGGTTATCCACGGCCACGTCACCTTGGCACCCGTCGTCACAGCTCCTGCAAAGCCTGCATGAAAGCATGCGGGCGGCCTGGACATACCCACACACTTTGGATACGTCCCTGTGTTACAAGGATGCCTGCTGCATTCTTCTCGAATCTTGAAGGGCTGTTGTGTCTGTTGTGGTGAAGAGTATCTAGCACGTGTTGGGCACCAGGCCAAGTGCTTTGCGATGTGCCTCGCTCTGCTGCCCCGGCAGAGCCTCGGACCGTCAAGCCGCACGTGCAGTACACAAAGCAGTCACAGAGCAACACTGCTTTTGTCCAAAGAGTGCAGCGCATTGGGCTATGAACCAGCAACCAAGGCCACAGCCACAATTATGAGACTGCTGATGTAAGGATTTTGCTGCTCCTGCCGCTTCCACAAGCGAGTACGCAGAACAACGCGCATAACGTGGCCGTATGCGAAGACACAAACCGTCAGCCTTTTTCAAACTTACGTTGAGGTTTGCGCAGTTCACACAGGGTTGAGAGCGGAGCATCACTGCACGGCAATGCTGGCACCAACGATGCGCCGGGCACTAGGAATGGAAGCGCTGCTGGCTGTGGCGGTCTGCGCAATGCTGCTGCTGCTGCCCACAGGCAAGCCCATGATGCACAGTCTAACGGCCACATAAACACAACCATCAGGGCTTGTTCTTGAGGGTTGGGCAGGGGGCCGGGCGGAATATTTCATGCATTGCACAGGGGCACTATGCAGCTCCATGCTCTTGTCAGCTTGCCACCTATCCAATGCTACAACCATCAGCACACCGCCATGCGCAATGAGACGAATGGACAGGAGATTAGCTCGATGCAAATGCGGGCTGTTGGGCTGCTGTCTACACAATTTGCATCAAACCACCGGTCTGCATGGTTCAGCGCCGCCTTGCTTGACAAGCAGTCCTGAGCTACGCATCTGCATGCGCACACGCGCGTGTGTTAGGGTTATTTCTTCCCGCAGGGCCATGCCATGTGCTTCCCGTGGGGCCTCTGAGGTGTGTGTGTGTGGTGGAGGCTGACGCCCGGCAACGCGGCAAGCGGCCTGCATGTTGCGGTGCAGGATGCAGATGCAGCTCCATAGCTAGCCACCATTTGCCTTTGCTGCCTGTAGCCTGGCAGCACGGCAGCGCTGGTTGGTTGATTGCCTTCACATCCAGTGGCCCTGCAGGCCATCCAAACGTTTTCGTGCATGACGGCAGTTGTTTTGATAACCACCACTGACATCCTCTGTGCACCCTGCTGTATTGCTTGCTGTATTGCCGTCTGTGCGGCGATGTACAGTGCGTTGCGGGCTCACGCTGGAGGAGCTGGTCAGCCCGCTGCCATGCACATGCACTGATGTGGACCCCCGCGACTCATTCCTGAACGCCAAGGTGATGCCTGCTGCACACAATCAGCCACGCACGCATTACCCATGCCATGCAGTCGGGGCGGAGTTCGCGGAACTTGCTGCAACGGGTCACACCATGCCTTGGAAGATGACCCCACCACATGCATGCCGTTTTGGGGGAGGCTGCTACATTAGGATGGCCATGCCCCATTCCTGTGTACCACCTGCCAGGTGTTAGCGAGGACACTGTGTAATGCCCACCGCTGCTGCTGCTGCTGCATGCAGGTCGCGTACGATTGCTGGGAGCAGAGCAACTTTGCAGGAAAGTGCCAACAGCCCTTCATGACGCAGACGCCAGAAGAGGTGTGAGCGCAAGCACATCGTGCTGTCCTGCTGCTATGCTGCGCCTTTCCCACACACCATCATAACGCCATGCTGTTGTTTGCGAGTCCCTGATGTGAGAGGCAGCCCTGCCATGCAGCGCTACGCAGGTTGCTCTCCCTGACCCTTTTCATCCCGGCACTCAGGTACCCGAGGGCTACTGCCAGATCAGCTGCGGGCGCTGCTCGTGCTGCCCCAACCTGGCGGATGTCATACGCGGCAAGGGGCTCAACATGTTCCTCTGGGCTCTATCCTTCACAGGTGTGACATCCTGGAGTGGAGTGACCGGGGTACACCCAGTCATGGATCCAAACATCTGCGGGTCTGCTGCCACATCGCATGGGGTGGTGGGGATTCAGGCCAAATGCACGCGTGCATGGTCATGGGACGGCCAAGGAACGGCAGGGATGACTCTTAGTGCGCATCGATTGATTCCATTTTGCACTGGCGGTGCAGTGGCGTTTACACGCATGCATGAATGCAGGTGTGGCTGCGCAGGCGTCAAAACCAGGATACATGGCCACGATCCTAGCACCGACAGACGGCGCCATGTGGGCGGCGCTGAACAAGCTGGGTAAGCCCTGCCTCACGACACGCCAGCATCCGCGGCACCCTGCCCCAGCATCATCAGCGCCGTTCTGACTGTTGCTGCCACCTTTTTATGATACATGGGTTGCCTGAGCAATGCATGTGCTGCGCTTGTTGACGAGTGGCACGCATGTGCACACGCTGGAACGGTGCATCTCTATCCTTATGCATACGCATATGCAAACTGCACGGCCCCACGGGAATCATACTGCATAGAGCCTATGTGCGCTCTTCCTGACCCACTGAGACGGCGTGGTGGTGCTGCGCAGGCTACAGCAGTAAGGAGGCCGTTGAGAAGGACGGCTATGCCAGGGACCTGCTGGGCAAGATCGCAAAGTTCCATGTGCTGCCACCCGTTCAGCCTAGCAGGGTGAGCCTGCCTGTGCATCATACTTGCTGCCTGCCAGTGTGTTCCTGTGTTCACTGGCACAACAGGTGCCTTTCCAGCGTCCTGTGCAGGACCAGGTGCAGATGAGAGGGTCACTGCAGGACCAGGGTGCTTTTGGTTGGAGGTTCTAATCAGGGTGTCCTGAAACCTGAACAACTGTCCTGCATGATGCCCAGCTTGGTGTAATCAAGACCGTCATTCGTTATGTATGTCTGCATGCGTACGCTTTGCAGGCGGTCTGGACCAAGCCCTTCATGCGGCGGGGCGTTTCAATGTCGACGCTGGAGGGCCCCAAAATCGTGGCCAACCAGGACGGCGGCGGTCGCGTCTCACTCACTGGCCCAAAGAACAGCGCAGGAGTGGTTGAGTCTGACTTGTATGCTTGCAAGGGCTTTGTCAACGTGATTGATACTGTTCTTGTTCCGTACAACATGAAGGGCTATTGAACGAAGGTCGCGTGGTTGGCGCCACACACAAAGCGGTTTACACTTCGGTGTTTGCGGTTAACTGAGCTGCTCAAGACGCTGATTGGTGGCAAGCTGCACAAGCCTACCCACTATAAACATAAGGCACAGGCGTTCGGGCTGGCCAGCTAGGTGTGTAAATGCTGTAAGGTTGTGACGGCGGTGCCTAACTGTTGTGCCTACCTGGTGCCTACCTCTTTGGCTGCGATGATGTGCAACCCTGTTGTGAGCAGCGACCCAGACCCAAGTGAGGACGCATAAAGCAAAAAAGGAGGTTTGGTTCATGCCTGGCACTACCGCTGGGCTGTTTTGCCCCAGGCAAGCCAGCCAGTTGGCATACTGCTGTGAACAGAACGTGGAACGCGTGCTGCTGGAGGGGACCCACTGGCTTTACCAGCTTTTGGCACTCAAAAATCATGGTTGGGCCCTGATTTGACAAAGTGCAGCATCGGATAGTGGTAAACGTGACAAACGTGGCCCAATCGCATCCCATGACGACGATGTCTTGTTTCGTGCGCGCCAATGGCTTTGTGATGTGTCGGAGCTTCTGGCACTGGCAACCATTCCACAACTCGTTGCAGGGCTTACATATGCTTCATACACATCCACGCTGGCTAGGACTATTTCTTGTTCGCTAACTTGCAAAGCTTACACACACGATTCTGGCATCGGCGCGCTCAAAGCCACCAGCAGCACAAAAATGGTGCAGGACAGGGACTAGGAGGCCTTTCTTGTGACCTGCAGGGCAGGCACCGTCATGGAGAAGTAGGTCGCAAGGGCAGTTCAGGCTTGTGTGACAGCAGTGAACCCTTGGTCTTCCGCAGTTGAACGGCGGGTCTGGGCGCGGTGCATAAGAGAACAGCACTAAGCCATCGTGTTACCGTGCTGGCGTTCGTCGAGAGCCGGGAACCCGTGGAGCCGTGCAAGTTCAGCACCTGTTTAGGGGCCCACCTTGGAAACTGTTTTTGGGGCTTAAACAATTTTGGCCCGCTTCACCCGTGCACAGGTACATTTTTGTCGCCCGAGTGGGAGAAGGCGCTTATGGTAAGGTTATCTGAGGATATGACAAGAGTCAACCGGTTGGCACCAAGTGCTTTTTTGCCAAGTGACCTTGACCCTTGACATAACAAGCTGTTTTGTGACATCCTTCGCAGGCAGCGTATGGCGCTGTCAGGACCGGGATACAGGAGAGCTGAGGGCTGTGAAAAAGCTAAAAGATGTGCCACGCAACGAAGAGGTAAGGGTGAACACATTATGGAAAGTGCTGACTAGGGAAAGCTTTCCAGCTTCACCGCGGCCCGCTCGTGGAAAGCTCTTTTTCAGCATCACGTCTGTGCGCTGTGGAATGAGCATGTTGGCTGTGGACAACGTACCCCCCGAAGTGCTGACCGCCCAGTGCGGGCAGCCAAAGACCAGACATCATGTGTGGGAGGGGGGGTTGCAGTGTCGCAAGGCACAAGGCGCGCTGATGCGTGCAGCTTTTGCTGTTCTACTTCCTTACACCTCTGGCTTGACTCAACCACCTTGTGCAGTTCTGTAGAGCAGCAGAACTTCATTTCAGCTGGTCGTGAGCGTTGCAGTAGGGCCTGTCAAGGCGTTTGCCAAACTCCGCTCGGCAAATCACACAGACCCAAGGCAAAGCACCTTGAGAGCTGCATGAAAGACTGCTATTTGATCTATGGCTGGGCACCGCTGCTGCTGTGACATTCCGGTCACTCACGCGTTCCGCACTTGCAGGAGAGCGAAATTGCACTGCGTGAGGTCCGGCTTCTGCAGCTTGCAAAGCACCGCAACGTGATCAATTTGCTGGAGGCGTATCGTAGCCAGAGTGGGCGTCTATACTTGGTTTTTGAGTACGTGGAGAGGTCACTGCTGCAGCTGCTCAAGGGCTTTCGGCAGGGCATGCCCATGGCGGACGTGAAGTCCATCACATGGCAGCTACTTCAGTCACTCAGTTTTCTCCATAGGAAAAAGGTAGGGTTGGGGCCGCGCTGACGCTGTGTTGGGGCAGCAAAGCGCGCTGCCTTACTGTAGAGGCTCGCCGTTGTCTGATTCCCTTTGCTGCCCCCTATTTTTTCAGATTATCCACCGTGACATAAAGCCGTCGAACATCTTGTTGACAGATGACAACACCGTCAAGCTCTGCGATTTCGGTGAGTCCAGTTCATGGTCAGGCATGTTGGTGGCCGTTGCCGTCAGACAGCAAGCCTTTTGCCTGTGGACGAAGCGACAGAGGTGCTTTGAACCTTTTTGTGTGGTGGCAGGCTTTGCTCGACCGATTGGAAACACGCCAGCACCGGATTACACCACATACGTGGTCACGCGCTGGTATCGCGCACCCGAGGTACTGGTGGGTGACACATACGGCCCTCCTGTGGACATCTGGTCTCTAGGTAAGGTCTTGAACCGCCTTTTGTAACCCTTTCACGGCCACTCCTGTGCAACGGTGCCCGTTCCGCTCGCCGCATCAGCATGCGCTCAGCGGCTATGTGTGTGTGGATGGGGGCGCGTGCAGGCTGCATATTTGTGGAGATGATCACTGGCCGGCCGCTGTTTCCTGGTAAGAACCACCACGACCAGCTGTGGCTCATCCTGCGCTGCCTGGGCACGATGACGGAGCGACAGCTGGAGCTGCTGGACGCGGACCCGCAGTTTGCGTGCTTCCGCCTGCCAGCAGCCTCGGACGTGGAGCCACTGGAGCACCGGTGAGAGCCGTTTGCCTGCCACATTGCCTGTCACATTTGCCTGCCACATATATTGATGCATTGTAGTCATAATGCTGACAAGGCGGGCGATGGGCCCTGAATAGCGGCCCTGACCGCCACCTAGGATTACGGGATGATATGCATGGATAGTGCTGTGCATGGCGCGCGGCTCGTGAAGCACGATGATGATGATGCGGGCGGATAGGGACATACGCGCGTGCATGCAGAGAGGCTGATGGGTGTTTGCTGCGCCTGCGGTTTGATGCGCGCTGCAGGCTGCCGGCGATCGGGTCGCACGCGATGGCGTTCATCCGCGCATGCCTGCACCCGGACCCCTCGCAGCGCGCCAGCGCAGACCAGCTGCTGGCCATGCCCTACTTCAACGGCGTGGAGTCCGTCCTGCCGCCTGAAGAAGCTGCTGCCTTTGCTGCCCAGCAACAACAACAACAACAACAACAGCAGCAGCAGCAGCAGCAGCAGCAGCAATCCATGCAGAACACGCGGGGCAAGTCGACTCCCTCGCCAAACCGCCTGCAGCCCTCGCCGCCGCCTCAGCAGCGTGTCCTGCCTCACCAGCAGCAGCAGGCTGCGCCCCCGCTGCCGTCCAAGGCGTCCAGCTCTGGGAAGCTGGACAACCGCATCGCACCCGTGGAGCGGCCGCCGCTGGTGCGCACAACTACGCACCCGTTCATGGCCGCAGGCACGAACCCAACGCAGCCACAGGCACGCGCGCCGCAGCAGCAGCAACCGCAGCAGCAACAGCAGCAGTCCCATCCCAATGCCCAGCCACCACCACAGCAGCAGGA
Source organism: Chlamydomonas asymmetrica (assembly GCA_001662385.1). Taxonomy (NCBI): domain Eukaryota; kingdom Viridiplantae; phylum Chlorophyta; class Chlorophyceae; order Chlamydomonadales; family Chlamydomonadaceae; genus Chlamydomonas; species Chlamydomonas asymmetrica. The sequence goes on from BDDA01000498.1 coordinate 20,578, forward strand.
GCAGCAGCAGGCACAGCAGCAACCCGACAGCTCCAACCCCCCGTTGCTGCAGCAGTCCTCCGCCACGGCCGTGGGCGGGAGCACTGGCGGCACATTGTCGCAGCAGTCCTCCGAAACCAACGTGATGGCCTCCCGGCGCCAGAGCAACACCAACACCAACACCACCAACACCACCCTGCCCCCGGCGACCACTGCCGCCAGCAACACAGGAGTGCATGCTCCGCAGCCCCCTCCCCGGGCAAAGCACGCTGGCGGCTTCGGAGCCGACACGGGCGCGGCAGCCCCATCAGCACCCGATGCACCAGAGCGTGACCAGGACCGACCACAGCCACGAGGTAGCGGGATGGGCGCAGGCGCTGGCCCTACGGACAGCGTCTACCGCACGAGCTCCCTGCCAATCGTGTACGGCCGGGTCAGCGGGACGGGCGGCGCCGGGCCGCCGGTCGCCGCGCCCCCGGCAGGCGAGCCGGCGCCGGGCATGACGCGGCCGCACCGCACCTCCTGGACGGGCGCCGCCAACGGCGCGCCGGCCGCGCGGGAGGCACTGCAGGGGGGCTCCAGCAAGCAGCTCATGCCCTCGCTCATGAACGGCCTCTCCATTGCGCACCACGCCAGCAGCGAAGGCACATCCGCTAGCGGCGAAGCCGGGGGGGTGGGGGCGGCGCCGCCGCCGTTGCACAGCCTGCACCGCAAGACGCCCTCTCTCAGCGGCGATGGGCAGGGCGGGCGGCTGAGCAACAACGGCGCAGCAGCAGCGGCCGCGGCGGCGGCGGCGGCGGGGCCGCAGGGCCAGCAGGGTCCGGGTGCAGGGCAGCTGGGGGTGCTGCACGGCCGCGCGGTGGCGCCGACGCCAGCGTCGCAGCAGACGCTGCAGCGCACGGTGCTGCCGCCCGTCGCGTCGCAGCACACGCACTCCTACAGCACGGGCGCCGCCGCAGCGCATGTGGCCGCCGGCAACAGCAGCGGCCTGCTCAGAGCGCCTGGCGCCGGCGCTCGCGCGCTGAGCTACGATAGCTATGGAGAGCCGTCCAACGCGGGGTGGCAGCCGAACCCGCGCGTCAGCGGCGGCGGCAGCGGCAACGCAGGGCAGAGCAACGGCGCGCATGCGAATGGCCACGCTGTGTACGAGTTCGCTGCTGACGACGGCGACAACCCGCAGCAGCAGCAACAGCAGCAGGGCGGCTGGGGTGCAGGGAGCAACGGCAGCAGCAGCAGCAGCAACAACAACAACAACAACATAGTCTTCATCAACAACGGCAACAACACCAACGAGGGCCGGCGCGCGTCGGATACGGTGCTGTACGCGACCGCGGCGCTTGACAAGGCCCGCGCGCGCCTCACCAAGGCAGCGCAGATCATCCACCGCGAGCAGGGCAAGCTTGACCACGCCAGGCTGGACCAGGCGCGGTACCACGGGGACAGAGACAGCGCCCCGAGCGAGCTCGCCGCGATGCACGCGCCCGTGCAGCGCTCTCCGGTGCAGCTGCCGCGGCGCGCGTCTGACAACACCGGCAGCAGCAACGGTCCTACGGGTCAGGGTCACGGGGGCGGCGGCGGTGAGTTTTCAGGACCGCTGCCCCCGCTTCACTTGCAACCGCAGCAGCAGCAGCAGCAACCGGCGCTGGTGGTCACCCCTCGTAAGGCTGGCGGCGGCGCAGATGCGCCCGCCACGATCGGCACGACTGTCTTTGCTTCGCCCGGCAGCGGGGCGGCGGCGGCGGCGGCGATGGGGGGAGAGCCCTCGGCAGCGCCCGGGGGCCTGCAGCTGCCGGCCCTGGAGCCGCATAGCAGCGGCGGCAGCATCAGCAGCAGCGGGCAGCGCTCGCGTACCTCCTCGAGTAGCGGGGCCGGCGCCACCGGCGCCGCTGGCGGGACGGGCGGGGGTGCCACCGCACTGCCGGCGTACCCGGGCGGGCCGGCGGGCGCGGCGCGGCGGCCCAGCAAGAACAGCATGCGTGGGATCCTGCCGCTCCCGGACGCTGCCACCGCGTCGGTGCTGCAGGCGGCGGCGATGAACGCGTCCGCGGCGAGGGAGCAGCAGGCGGCGAAGGAGCAGCAACAGCAGCAGGCGCAGCAACAGCAGCAAGCATACTGCAAGCGTGAGGAGGTGCGGCTGGCGGCGTTGCAAGTGGTGCCAGAGGCGCACGTGCTCTGACGCCGAATGCGACCGCAGCCGCTTGCGGGCTGGCGGTAAGCGCGCCGCTGCCGACACACACACGGGCTTGCCGGTGGTTCCCAACAGGCTGATGTGGACCTAGGGTGCTGCGTGCGTACCGATGGGCACGTTCATGTGCGCGCATCATTTGCTGCAGGCTGCGCGCTGTGAAATGGTTCAGGCGAACCCTTTTCAGTTTTCACCGCATGGGATGCTCTGGATTGGGGCAGCGGGTGCGCAGGCGTGTCTGCTTACACGTTTCGCCCTCGGACCCTTCGTACCTCTGTGCTGTTTGCTGCGTCAGCCTGTGTATGTGGTCTATGCATCTGGTCAGTCCCCCGTGTGGCTGGATCAGCCCTGCAGCCCGCAACTCGACTTCCCCGCGCGTGCACAGTGTTTGACAGACATGATGTTCCGTAATGCCGCACCGCGCCATACAGGCAGCGCAACGCAGATGCCGTCATGTGGTGTGGGCATTGACAGCACCTTTCTCCCTCGCTACTCGCGATTGTCCGCAGAATGTTCAGACGAAGATGAGACAGCCGTACATAACTGTGCATTTATCCCCTCCCCCCTGTCATGGGCTGGCACTGACCCTATATCCCCTCCAACAGGGCGCATCACGTGAAGCGCTCACCTTGTGTGTCGGCCATCGCCGCGTCTACTGGCGCATTGCCTGCTGCTGCCGGCATGGCTGTTAAGTCTTAACCGACATGCCAGGTCTCTCTGCCTGAACGGGGAGTGCTTAATGCTGAGAGCACGTGCCTCGATGAATCATCCCGGATGCCATTCATGTACATAACCAGTAAAGCAGCAGCGGCTGCATCTCCATTGCCTGAGCCAGCACCAATTCGCCAATAAGCACTGCATGCACGTTGTGTCCTTTCTCCGCCCTCCTTGCCCTGCCCCTGACGCGCTTTTGAGTTCGCCCAAGGCTGAGGCTGCAAGCGATGCACATGGCGCCATAGGGGGGTGACGTAAAGGGGCCACCACAGCTGGCGTGGCTGTGATGCGTGTGGTTATGCCCCAGCCTGCTAGGCATCATGCGCTTTCTGTTTATCATGTCTGTTTCGAGGTGTGTCAGATCTCATGCTGCCATTAATGCTGGCGCTGGTGGCTTGCACTTGTGGAACCTGCTACCTGTGATTCCCTTCAGCACTGCGCACTGCTGGGGCACTTTGAGGCACTAGGGTTACCTGTGCGCGCCTGTGCGTGCACTGCCATGCGTGTCGTCCACTTCCCCCTCGCACCTGCTTCCCCTGCTTCCCCTGCCCCTGCCGTTTCACCGCTTCTTCCTTAAGCCCAATGCTTCGCCCGCATCCCCAGATATGTACACCGGGCTGCTGCAGCAAAGCAGTGAACACAGTACTGCGTGTTATGTTATAGGAACGGTTTTGTGACTTTCAGACTGCTTACCCAAACGCTGCGCAGGCGTTGTGGACACTGCCGTCCACCCTGCAACCTGCTTGATCCTGCATATATTGTGCACATGTCTGCTACAGCCGGTCCAGCTAATCCCTCGTACCGCGGCCTTGGTACGGTCGTGTCCCTTGACCTGGGCCTTGCATGTTCACTAAGCACTGGCGTGCGTATCGCATTATCGCATCATACACCCAAGGCAGCATGTTGGTGCGATGTAACAGCTACGCCGCTGGTGTGCTGACGTACTGATGTGCAGCTGGCCACACTCCTACGTTGGTAGGCCAAGCAATCCTAGGCAGCAGGGGCGACCGGGGGTGGCGGCGGGCAGGCAGGGCCGCCTTGCTGCCCTGAACTGCATGACTGGAGCCGTCATGACTGCGTGGGTCGCTGAATATCGGACTTTCTGTTGAGTGCCCTCGCAACAGCTCTGTGGCCCCGCCTTTCTGGCCACCTGCTCCAGCGTTCACCCTATCAGAATGCCGTTATTAATGATGTCTTACATTTGTCCTGAGCGGCCGGCTGTCCATCGCATCGCACCCAAAGCTCAACGGCCAAGCCCGGACAAGTAATGATGCGCAGCAGACGGCATGCAATTATTGGGAGAAGGATTTCAGATCGCTGCACACCTGAAGTGTCTTTCGAGTCGCATACCGTCATGCTGACAAGGTGGTTATCTTGATAACGGGACGCCCCGCCTCATAGCGGCAACTGGCAGTGGCAACAGGGGCATTGCACTGCAGTGCCGTGCCCGGTGTCAAGGCGTGATCGTGGAGTGGATGCAATAGAGGTAGGGTGATTTGGGTGTCTGGTTTCGCTCAGGCACCAGTGCGCGCGTGAGAAGTAGGTCATTCTTACGAGTCAACTAGAGGAGTCACATTTTCGCAACAGCACGAAACCGCTCGCAGCTCCTGGCATGAACGCGGGTATCGCATGTATGTCAGGACCACCACACATGCATGCTCACGAGTACACCGCAAGGAAGTTCACATGAACTCCCGAGCTCGGGAGCGTGGAGGGAGGAGCGGCGGAGCTGTCTTGAGGTATCCTCGCCGGCAGCATGAACGCGAATCACTGCTGTCCTGGCCATATTCATCCACCCCTCATCAGTGCTTGCCGTTTGTCGCTGCGGGCCCCTGCATGACCGCCGCCTGCGCCGCCGCCAGGCGTGCGATGGGCACGCGGAAGGGTGAGCAGGAGACGTAGTCCAAGCCGATGCCGTGCAGGAAGGCGACGGTCTGGGGCTCGCCGCCCTGCTCGCCGCAGATGCCGATCTTGAGGTCCGGGCGGGCGGCACGCCCGCGCTCCACAGCAATCTTGATCAGCTCGCCCACACCGTCCTGATCCAACACCTGCGCAGGTTAGCAAGCGGTGTGTTTACGTATTACATAAGCAGGTTCTGGGTTCGGCAAGATGGTGTTCTAAATTGTGATGCCATGCAACAGTACATGACAGGTGGAGCATCAGTCGGTACGGTCCTGCGGGGACACACAGCCTGTTGCATGGTGCAGCACGAATTTGGCAACAGGCATCGTTGCACAGGCGCATGGTCCGCACCCATCCATGACGCACCTGGAAGGGATCGTATTGCAAGATCCCCTTTTCAAGGTAAGTCGGCAGGAACTTGCCAATGTCGTCACGGCTGTAGCCAAACGTCATCTGCGATCGCGTGCCACACGCAAGTGAGACAGGGTGCGGGCGTAAGCAGCTTGCATCAGAGGGCGTAACCAGCGATAAACATTTCAAGCTTTGGAGGGCAGCGAGCATGTGAACGACACAAGGGACAGGCAAACAACGTGAAATCAGGCACTGAAATGGTCCGTGAGAGGGTCACTGAACAGTGAAGGCATGCACGCACCTGCGTCAAGTCGTTGGTCCCGAACGAAAAGAACTCGGCGATCTTGGCGATGGAGCCCGCCTGGAGCGCGGCGCGCGGCACCTCGATCATGGTGCCCACCTTGTAGTGCACCTGTAAGCGCGCGTGCAACACACACGGGCAGGCACACACACTACTTGTACTGCATGGCCCCAACTGGGGCTGATTAAGTGCTGTGTGTGCCCCATGCGTATCATGCTGATGAGCAAACGTGCCACTGGAATACTGGATACAACACACGCGTACCGTAATGTACACGCGTGTGTGAGCGTGTGTACAGCCCGCAGCCAGCTTGAGGTTGCCTGCGGCCCAGCCAGCTGGAGTTTGGAAGGTGTTGAAAATCGCTCTCACCTGTACGCCGGCCTCCTTCATGACCTGCTGCGCGATGCGCCGCACCAGCCCCTCCTGGTTGGCCAGCTCAGCGGCGGTGCCCACCAGAGGCACCATGATGTCCGGGCGCGCGTCAATACCATCACGGACGCAGTTCACGGCGGCCTCGAAAATCGCACGCACCTGCACGGCACGGTGAAATTCCGGAACAGGCGCGACGTGCAACCACAACGTATTGCACATCCAAGAAGTGCAGGATGGTCACGATTGCATACCAAACGCAGCACAGCCATACCAGGCAGCGCCTGTGTGCGGCGCGACCTGGTTTGGGCGTGAGGGGCACGAACTGTGGCGGGTGCCACAGCAGACACTGTCACCGCATCGGGCGTTGCGGTCGGTCGCTGCTTGGGTGCCATGACGCGGCGCATGGACGCGCACCTGCATCTCTGTGATCTCCGGGTAGGTGATGCCCAGGCGGCACCCCCTGAAGCCCAGCATGGGGTTGACCTCCTGCAGCTTCTCAATCGTGCTGTACACCTCGTCCACCGACACGCTGGCGTCGCTGGCCAGCGCCTCACACACCTGAACGCACGCACGTCGGCCCACACGGACGCACACGCATGGCATGCATATGTTTGTGTTCGTTGAGGGATTGTCACATAGTTTGGATGCAATCGTGCCCACACGCCCCGGCCCCCCCGGCATCTGACATCAAACTCCCTCCCAGACACACCAAACGCACGTTAACACTGTCTGCTCCCTCCCAATCCTCCAACATGATGTGCTTGCTAAGTGCTAACCCAGCGCGCACCTCCGTCATGTCACCGTCCGGCAGGAACTCGTGCAGCGGCGGGTCCAGCAGGCGGATGGTGACCGGCAGGCCCGCCATGGCGCGCAGCATGCCCTCAAAGTCGGCGCGCTGGAAGGGCAGCAGGTCCGACAGCGCCTTGATGCGCGCCTCCTTGGTCTGAAACACAACACTCACGCACACACCAGGTGACCAGCAGGCGGGCGCACCAGCACTCCATCAGGTGTACGGTTGCGCACTGCTTCTGACTGGCAGCATCCCCCTCAGAGCACCCAACCCCCTCAGAATCCCCCTCAGAAGGCCCAAGCCCGACCCAACAGCCAGGCTGCAGGAGATCAAGCACCTGACCCTGCGATACGTAGCAAGCGTAGCCTCAATACTGCCTTCCGGCACCGATGCTTGCAGGCAGCACGTCTATTAGACTGCACCGCCATGTGCATCGTCATCGGGCCCCCCTCCCCCTCCCCCCCAGGCGTCTCACCTGGGCCACGATCATGCGGCGCACGGTCGCGATGCGCTCCTCACTAGCGAAGAACATGTGCTCGGTACGGCACAGTCCGATGCCCTGCACCGCGCCAACATGGCACAAATGTGTGGATGTACTGCATGGCCGTCATGTGTGTGGATGGAGATCGGCCGACTGCTCCAGGGGTGGGTGGCTGGAGCGCGGTGGCACTGCCAGGTGCCTCAGCAAGGACCCATGACGACGCCACGATCAGAGCTAGCGCTACTTGACAAGTGAATCGCAACGCACGACCCGGTCAACATGTACATCTCAGCCAAGACCGCCACCTGGTTATAGACTTATAGCTGGGCAGTGATGCTCACACCAAGACCACGTGCGCTGTTTGTATCCCACATCCAACACTCCCCACCTCAGCGCCGAACTTGCGTGCCTCAGCGGCGTCGTCCGGGGTGTCCGCGTTGGTGAGCACGCCCAGGCGGCGGCGTGCATCCACCCACTCCATGAACCTGGTAGCGCCAGTTGAGGCGAGGGGGGGGGGGGGGGGGGG
>BDDA01000498.1:38592-49828 GCA_001662385.1 Chlamydomonas asymmetrica
TCCTGCCGGCTGATGTAGCCGTTCTGGTCGGCGTCGCGCAGGAACATCTCCTTCAGCGCCAGGTAGTGCGGCGGCAGCAGCCGCGCCGCCGCGCACAGCTCGCGCTCCTTACCGCTCAACAGCTCCACGCCCGGCAGCGGCGTGATGTCCAGCGGCGTGCCGCGCTTCAGCCGCCAGTTCACCAGCGCCTGCGCAGCGCCGCGGCCCATGTTGAGCGCAGCAGCGGGCTTCGAGGGGTCAAGCAGCGACGACGGCCCAGCCCCGGCGGCTCCGCCGCCGGGGCCGCTGGCCGCGCCTGCGGCGGCACTGCCGCCCGGGCCGCCGCCGCCTGCGGCGGCTGCGTCGCCGCCGGCGATGGCCTTGGCGCGGCGGCGCTCGGTGTCGAACACGTCGGCGTTGGTGAAGGTGCGGATCCCGTTGCGGCGGTAGGCTTGCAGCTCCGCGATGCGCGAGCGCATGCGTGCCTCCAGCAGCAGCCCCTCCACCATCTCCTCCTGCGCGGGCGCGCTGGGCGTGTAGCGCGAGAAGACGCGCATGGCGGCGTGAAGCTCGCGCTCCTGCGTGTTGCGGCGCCGCTCCAGCAGCTGCGCCGCCTTGGTGTTGAGCAGGTTGTGCTGCAGCACAAACTGCCGCCGCCGCTCGCGCTCGTCCAGGCGCCGGTTGTAGATCTGCGGCGACGCAAGGCAAGGCGCAACGCAGAGACCGGCGAAGTGGTTTCATTTAATCATTTTCATGCTCAACGCCCTGGGGCCACATTGCTGCTGCCGCGCTGTACGTACGGCTGGCACGCTGGCGTCGGATGTGTACAGCGGGTAGGTAGCGTAGCACACCACCAACCTGCAGGCTTGTGCATGCGATCGGGGCGATCACTCCCTGTGGTCCCTCCCTGTACTTGCGATGTACATGCAGGTACCGCATGCGTTGTTATGTTCTTCCCTTGGGGCCATGCAGTACGCTTTCTGTTGGGCCGTGCAGTGTGCGCATGCGTGATGATGGGAACTGCACCTGAGGGTGGCGAGGTGGCTGGGCTGAGCTGGCGGCTGCCGCAAAGTGACACACCATGAGCCTCACCTGCAGCATCTTGACCTTGATGGCGATGTCCTCGGGCGTGTCCTGGTCCGTGAACTCCATGTCCGCCACCACGCACTCGGCGTCGTTGTCGTACTCGGGGTCAAACTCCTCACGCTTGGCGTTGTAGCCGACCGCGTTCGGGGCGGCGCTCGGCTTGGCCTTCTTCGCGGTGCCTGCACGTGCACAGAGCCGGTGGACGCAGAATGTTAGAGGCTACTGCCTTCCTGTACGTTGATGCGCCTGTGTGTGGTTGTGCTCGTGCATCGTGCGCTCGTGTGCTGTATGCGTGTTGTGATGGAAGCAAGCGCTGAGCAAGGAGGGATGCACAACATTAACTGCATCAGCAGCTCTTGAACAGTGCCCCATGCTTGGCTTATTGGCAGCTTGGGTGCCATGGTCGGCACCCACCGAAGCATCTACTTTGCCTGCACCACATCTGGCATTCAACTGACGCGGTTGTGGGTTTGGCTTACCTGTGGAGGCCGCTCCGCCTGCGGCACCCTGGGCTGCTGCTGAGCCCCGCGGCTGGGCAGAGGCTGAAGGGTCTAGAGGGTCATGGTGCACGCTGCGGCCACCCGTTGTTTTGTGAGCAGCAGCGGGGTCCGTGCTGTGCGGCGGTTTCGCTGCGCCTGCGGCAGCAGCGTCCTCTGTGCTGCTGCGTGGCCGCTTGACGCCCTTCTGGGCAGGCTGCTGCTGCCCACCGTCTGCTGCCTCAGAGCCACCGCCAGCGCCTGGGGCTGCGTCCTTATTGCCAGCGCCAGTCGGCGTGGGCTGCTGCTGCCCGTCTGCTGCTGCGTCACTGATTCCCTCAGCTTGGGCAGAGGTCCCCATGCCCAGCTTGGAAGCAGCGGCTGCCTTCAGAGACGTTTTGGCAGCGAAATCATCGGCGCCAGTGCCGTTGGCGTTGCTGTCCGCTTGCCAGCGGCGTCGGGGCAGGCCTGCGCGGGCGTCGCGCATGTACTGCTGCAGGTCGATCAAGGCCATCTCGGGCGCTGGCGTGGGCAGCGGGCACGAGGGCACCTCTATGTACACCTGATAGTAGTGCTGCCTGCACTGCTCCACTGTCTTGCCTCCGACATGCTCTGCGACCGCTGCCCAGTTGCCCAAGCCGAGCTGGTCAATAGCCTCAATCAGCAGCACCTCCTCGTCCGCCTGTGCAAACAGCGCAAAGTTGCACAAGGCAAGCCCTAATGTTGAGCAGGATAAACACTGGAGGGTTGGAGCCTGGAGACCGCACCAAACCAGCAGCAAACGGTCGCAAGCACAACTCTGAACTCACCCCCCAGTCTGGGTGATAAATTGGAAAGCTCAGGTTCTCAATGACCTGATAGTCGTGGTCATTCTTGTGGGGTGTTATCTCAACGCCGACGGAGAAGCACTCGAGGCACAAGTCAAAGTCCTTGCATACTGCGCACTTAATTCTAGGAACGGACGAAATGTCCTTTTGACAGTAGTTGCAGTGCCACAGGCCACGACGCTCCTGTGAGTTCTTGCTGAGAGCATTGTCCTTTACTCCCTTCCTCCGTTTCCCACGCGCCAGCGCGTCCTGCAGGGTCATCTCCGTGCTAGTAATGTCTCAGCGCACCAAACCATTACCACGAAGTTGCTGCCAGGGCAAGTATTGTGAGTAAAGCTGCAATATGGCTTCTTCATGAGGTGTGCTGCCTCTGTCTAGGCTTGGAGCACGATTTCATAGCGCCGGGGGGCATCCGTACATTTATGTATTCGAACTGCGCGTATGTTCTCGGTTGCTGTTGATGTGCTGCACATGGAGTCACAATGCTGGTGTTCCTGACTTACAGCTGTGGAGGTAGTGCACAGGCGCAAGCACGGACACACTGAGGCCCACCAGGCCACTCTTGAGGCACGCACGGTGGCGAATGGCCTTCGCTGGCGAAGGCAGCGCCTCGCAGCTCGCACTGATTGGGCTCACGTTGTCCTGCTCTGTCTTGCTCATTTCTATCCCAAGCTTTCGTGCTCCAGCCCACGAGCACCACGAGCATGGCAGCGAATCCAGCGGCGGGCATGGCAGTATGGCGTTCACCAGCGGCGTCAAGGTGACGCTCTGGGTAGGTAGCTTGACCACAAACACAACCAGCGGCTACGTGGTTGCGCTTCTGGCGCTGTTCCTTCTGTCGCTGCTCCACGAAGCGCTCGCGGCGTATCGAACTTTGGTTACGCGCACCAAAGATAAAGTCGCTGGAAAGCTTGACGACAGCGACAGGTAGGTCCAGATTACCGGGGAGAAGGTCTGCAACTGCGCTGTGTCACTGAGTTGCTTGGTGTGCAAGAGTGCACCAGTACCTGAAGCAGTTGAGCTGCGATAACACCTGTAGCTGCTTGCCTGCGCTCTTGTATGTAGGTCGAGTAGAGCGTTTAGTGCTGCGCTGTATGCAGCCAACATCGGCAGTGGGTATGCCCTCATGCTGGCCGTGATGAGCTATAACGCTGGCGTGCTGTGCGTCACGCTCTTAGGGCTCGGTTTGGGCCACTTCATCTTCTCACAGCCGGGAGGGACGTCAGCACCAGACGCCTGCCACCCACGGGCATAGCATAGCTGCGCTAGCTTGACGCGATGCACAATGGCCACGGCACCGCAGGCGCATGTATATAAACGGGCGCAACTGCTGTGCACCTGTCAACACGTACACACATGACTAAGCACAAGCGTCATGCATGTGCATTTTTGCTGTGCGCGGATGCCCACTGTGCGCCACTTGCCTTTAGATTGCGGGTCACACATACACGAAGGCAGCTGTACCGCAGGGTACCCCGTGCTATCCCCCATGCCAATGCCGTAGCGCCACTGCCGTTGCGCGCATACAATCACTGCAGCTTTAAGCATTGTTGACGTGTGTATCATATTCTGTCCGCTGCGCTGACAAAACAGTTCCTAGTATCGCATGTGCAGGTTCAGCCCCTGCCAATCCTTTCTGCCTTGCCCAATGCGTTTCACATTTTCATCGCAGGTCTTGATGTTGTGTTGATGGGCCACACTTGCATGCAGGATGGTGTCCTCAATCTGAAGCGTAGTCGGGCAAATGATAGGGCAAATCAATCAAGACCACGCCTTGCGGGTTGCCAATTTTCATGCCGGGGCCACTCCTGGGGCCAACTTTGCTCTGGCCAAATGGCCAGAATGGGAATAGTGGATTGGCCCCTCACCCTACCTCACTACTGGTGATGGAAGGGCAAATGCATCATGCAGCTTGCACAACCAGCACCCAGTGTGAAATAAACATAGTCCATGCACTGGTTGCCCATGTAGACAGTTCACTTTGCTTCATGAGCGAGGCTGTGGTTGCACGCTTAAATTGCACCAGCAGTACACAAGCGCATGGTGGCTGGGTGGGTGAGTGGGTGGGTGGGTGGCGGGTGTGGGAGGCTGACGAGGAAGTACTGACTGTGATCGTGCCAGCTGCCCAGCACAACAAAGGCACACCTGCACCTGACACGACGGCAGTTGCGTGTTGCCATGTGCGGTACGACATGACAAGTGACGACATACAATCTGATCACGTCATCACCACCCTTAGATTGATTGCACGAGTGTTGGTCAGGCCAATCAATTGCCGGTACTATTCTGCTTAGGCTGGTTGGTATCTGTCGTAGGAATGGCGGCGTCACTGGCAGGCCGTGGGTGTCTTGCGTGTCCTCCTGGCAGTGCATGTCGTGCACCGAATGCGCAAAGCACTGTGCAGGCACCTGCTTGCAACCATCCCTTTGCTCGCTGCGCACGGCCGTGGCAAGGGAAACAGCGGGCAGTAAGCGGACAGCGATGGACCCCGTCAGCAGTGGGCAGCAGCACGGGCCCTGCAGCAAGCAGTAGGCTGCAAAAGGTGCTCGATGAGATCGATGCAGTTAACAAGCAGGACCCCAGGACTGCAGAGGTTAGCTGTGTTTCAGGAACTTTCCTCGTCCCCTTGGTGTTACATACAATCGACAAAGACCTGTTCCTTGACATCCTGGCTTTATGCGTTCGCATGCAGTACCAAGGGCAAACACTGCCCTATGAATATGCTTACTCGCTGTGGCTCACGGAGTGGGTTGAGCGCTTGACTGCTGATGACAACCCTCCTTGCAGCGAGGAGCTGCGCATTGTGGCCAGGTGCGTCTGATTCAGGCGAGACAAACGAATGCTGAATGCACTTCATCTTGCGCCGGCTGCTGTTGGCATAGCTGTGGCGTGTCAAGCTGTCATCGGACGCTCGTACACCGCCTGCGAGTGACGTACACCAACGAGTGTACGATGCTTGTCTGCATCACTGTGCACTCACGCAAAGCTCTGTTAGGTGACAGGGCAAAGGGCGATGCAGTGTACACTGCTTGTGGCCAGTTCGTATTCGGTGGCGCTCTGGTGCATGTGGCGAGTTAGGGTTTCACCACCACCATTTGCGCACAACTCGCCTCGCCGGCACGCTGCAACTTCTGTGCAGCCTGTGGGCGCGAAACTGAAGTAACCATGTCTCCGGCTTGCAGGACCCAGTGTGAAAGGAAAGCCTGTCACGCATGTATGTTTCATGCACATGTTTTGACATTTTGCGCGCGTATCTTTGTTGAGGGCAGGGGCCAGCATATCAAGCGTTGGGTGTCACCCCGCAGCTCATATCCTGAGGTGGGTGGATGTGCGTTGACAGGCCTTGCAAGCATCGTCTGAGCATGTACTGCCAAGTAGTGGATGCCTGGCGAGAGCGTCGACATGCATGGGTTGTCAATGGGGATGCAAAGTGCAAACCACGGAGTGGCAGACATGCAGGCCTGCAATTCTGCAAATTACGTGTCTGCGCGTGGTGCATGTGCATGTGCATGCGATATACTGTCTAACACCCATGAGGCCATGACCCATCACCAGCTTGTGCACAACTACCGTGATCTGTGTAGCTGCATCGCTTGCAGCAGTCCGTGCAGTGGCGTACCTGTGCCGCATCCAAACCATCCGTTGACGCCCGCCGCACATTGCTGCCCCAACCTCTGTACACTGTGCCACAGTCATCAAATGCGCGCCACCCCACCGCATTGATGCGCAATGCTGCACCGCACTAAGGCAGTGGCACTCTCAGCCGGCCACCGATGAACGGCTGGGTGGACGGGCATGCCACGGCTAAATTATGCACGGCAGTGCGTCCGCTACCCTTTCCTGATACAAATCGATTGGCATGGCTTGTTGGCGAGACCAAGCGCACCAGGTACTATCAGATCCAGTTTTCATGCGAGGCCGTCATGGACTCAATAGCAGCCCCTATCGACTGTGTCCACCTGTGCGGTCAATGCCGGTCGCATGCATGCAGGGCAAAGCGGCGTACCTGAAGTGGCGCGAGGACCTCAAGCGCCTGCACGCCAGCACGGTCAGCGGCATCATGGCAGGCGCGGGGTACCCCCCGGAGGCGTGTGCGCGCGTGGAGCGCATCATCCTCAAGAAGGACCTCGCCAAGGGCGACGCGGAGTCGCAGGTGGTGGAGGACGCGCTGTGCCTGGGTGAGTCAGCGTACCCGTGATCCTTAGCAACTACCGTACCGTATGTGTGTACCATGGCTGCTGAAGCTCAGTAACAGTACACTGGCCTTGGAATACGATGTACATAGACCTCTCCATCTCACAGACCTCCTGGGAGGGAGAGAGAGAGAGAGAGGGAGATACATAGAGGGATGTTACGCGGGGAGGTATAGCCAGAGGCTCAGCCCCACACCAAGCAAGCCACCGGAGTGCCTGTGGTCGCGGCGGTCCCCTCTACAAATGCGAGTGTATACCGTGCATGACGTGTTGGCAGGTGGCGCGATGCAGCGGTACAGCCGTGCAACTGGTACAGCAATGCAGTCATTTGGCATTAGAATGACAATGTAGGCCATCAAGGGTTTTGCCACCGTGCACTGCATGCATGCGCGTACGTGCTGGAACCACGAGCCTTACCACACACCATAATGCTTCCAAATCTACGCAACGATAACAGCACCCAGCAAGCCAGATCGTCAGCGTTTTTGGCCAATGTGTCCATCCGCAATTCATCTGCTGGTACATGCTCTGTGCAATAGTATCAACATATTTGGATGCCGGTATTCCGCCCCCTGTCGTTTGCGCCTGCAGTGTTCCTGCAGCACCAGTTTGCGGACTTCCGCACCAAGCCGGACGCCGACAAGATGGTGGACATCCTGCGCAAGTCGTGGGGCAAGATGGGCGACAAGGGCAGGGCGGAGGCGCTGAAGCTCAGCCTGGGGCCAGAGGAGGCGGCGCTGGTGCAGCGAGCGCTGGCGGGGCCGTGAGCGCGCTGGCGGGGCTGACGCATTGGCAGGGCCCTGGTGCAGCGCGCACTGGCGGGGCCGTGAGCGCGACGGACGATAACTACCGTACTGTGACGACCGTCCCAGCAGACTGCCTGCATAGCCGGCAGTCCCGCTCCGCTCCTCGGGGATGCCAGCGCAGGCGGCAACCACGGGCTGTACGACTGTATGAGTATGGTAGTTCCCTGTGCAACGGTGCGAGGGCAGTGGTGCTCGTCCTGCGGATAGGGGTGGGTTCGGTCAGCTGCTTGCTTGTATGTGTGCTCTATTGCCCTTGCTTGTGTATGAACAGCTGGAAGCTAGTTGACGGCACTGGCTGCACCTTTCCCCGGGGGGGCAGCGTCGTCACTGCTCGTACTTGGTCACACTGCGTGCGAGCCATGCATGGCATAAATGCATAATCTTGTTGCTGCCGCTGGCATGGCTGCTGCGCCGCAACCAGCGAGCAGCATTCTGCTGCCAGAGAGCGTCAATGCACATGGCATAAATGAACAACCTGCTTCACACAGCATCAGTGGCACCGGCTGTGTGGTCGTGTCGTGTACGAGTCGCAGGCTCAACAGCTGTATGTTGCGCTGTTCAAGTGCCCCCAAAGAGTGCTGATCAGCTGAACCATACTGGCAGTATCGAAAACACCCAAAGCACGGCGTGCAGCTCTCCCCTCATGTGTGTCAAGGTGCCCGGCTGAGTGAGTCAGAAATTCTCTTGATGCTGTGTAATCGCTAGCTGAGGTGTATGCGGCTGGACGGCTGTACGAGTCTGAATCCTGGCTGGGGGGGTGCTGAGCGGCCTGGTATGCAGGCGATGTGATGATGTGAACACGCCAACAGCCGCACGCTGGTACATCCGGTAAAATTACAGGTTATGCTGCCAATTGCAAGACACAACACTCCAGGCATGCAACAACGGACACGCAGAGCGGCCGCCATTCAAGCAAGCCGCAGTCTAGTCAAGCTAGGATGGATGACAACAGCGGGTTGCCAGTACCTGCCTTAGGCTAGCAAGGGGCGCACAGGCGAAGGAAGGAGGTGGCGTGCAACCGCGCACAATCACGATGGCCTTGACTGCGCCGCTATCAGACAAATCCATTTAGCCATGTGGCACAAAATGCCCGAAGCGAAGGCAGTCTATCAGGTCTTGCGTGCCAGCATCCATCCCGTCATCCCCCCTGGTTGTGCACCACAGCGCCTGGCACACAATCCTTGCCGTACAACTACGTGAACTGCCCACGTATGTCCCGGCATGCAACCATGGGTGCTTAAATAAAGTTGCAGGAGTCCACGTAACGGCCTGCACAAGTGCACAGCCCTAGCCAACAAGCCTGCCGTTGCCAGTGCCGAACGTGGCCGTACGGAACGCGGGACGTTAGTGCGCGATGCTTAAAACACATTCATAGACGGCGGGTGGTACGGTCTGTACCGGCCTGACGATCAGCGACTGCTCCGCAGGGAGTAAAGTTACAACGCGTCGGCGAACCGCAATGCCCTGCGGGGCAGCACCGCAAGGCGTTTGAAGGCGCGTTGAGCGCGCGTGACAGTATGCGGATATGTTTCTGGGTTTCTTCGTGAAGGGTGAGTCTTCGTGGATTCATCACGGCCTGGAATCCGTAAATGTGTGGGTATGAGACGACCCAGGTACGATGTTGACCAAAAGGTGTGCGGATGCAAGCAGACGATGCTGCCCCAAGAAAGGCTAGGAGAAGGAGTCAACAGTGTGCCATTGCAACTACCTTGATCAGATAGAAATCACATGCAACAAAGCGGTCCAAGTGTGGCAGAGGGCAGTCAGGCTGTGCCTGCGCCAGCCTAGAACGTCCCAACCAAACATTGAACGCCGCACATAAATAGGTAGCATTACTTGTACACCTCGTATCTTCACAATTCACAGCGACAATTTCCAGCAAATACAGAAGAGGGTGCATGCCGAGACCACTGGCGACAAGGATGGCCTGACACGGCGGCCCACTTGTCAGCAGGGTGGCTCAGGCGTCTCAGGCGTCGGCATGCGTCCTATCGTGAAACGCCAGTTTGCGCGGCGAACACTCCTGTCCGGGGGAATCCACATCGTCCGTCAATCAACGATGGCCTCGAAAGGTGATCATGCAATATGGGTGCAACCCTCGCGAACCCCAGACACTCTCGCATACCCGTTAAAATAGGGAACACACATGGTTATTCGCTCACAGACGGCACAAAGGTGGAGAGACTGCTGGAGGCGAAGCGACAGAGGCAACATGCGTGCATGCCATGGCCCGACATGGGCTTGCAAACACGCTTGCCGCAGCACCTCGCGATACAACCAGCAGCTGCTACAGGCACCGCAGGACATCCAAGCTGCAGTCGTGCAGGCTGCTCAGGTGGGTAACCAGCGCAACGGACAGCCAACTGCAGCAACGTCACAACAGTGTAAGAATCTCTTCAGGCTTGTAGGCAACATGGGGGGAGAAGGAAGCAGATGACTCTAGCTGGCTGCCGTTACTCAAAACAGGCTGCTGCGTTGCATGCACACAGACCGCAAAACGCGCGGCGTCGCCCCGCCGCACACACCTGGACAGCTCATGCAAAACAATTCGAATGCAACGCTTGCGTCTGGCATGGACGCTAAATCGGATTGACGCTATGTGGTTAGCGACGTGCATGCATGCCAGCCGCACTTGCACACATCGCACCGCCTCTCGAAATCTTCATAATAAGGGTTCAAGAGAGTGAACCGTGACGGGACGGTAGCAGGCAATGTTTGGTCCGTGGTGCTTGGCAAGCAGCAGCACGGAGTGTAGCTGTACGCTGATAGGCGGCAGCTCAGATCACAGAAGGCGGTACACGCCAGGTTCAAGCGCCTTACCAGCCAGGTACATATAGTGTACATGCGCAAGCTGCACGCGGGCCACCTGGTTTGGATTGTTTGTGAAGCGCTCTGGCGCGCCTCCCTCGCTAAGGGGTGATTCAAACACGAGTTGAGTTGGGGTTGAGTTGGGGTCCCACCCAAATCAAACTCCCGACCAGCCCAACGA
This sequence comes from Chlamydomonas asymmetrica, assembly GCA_001662385.1. Lineage (NCBI taxonomy): Eukaryota > Viridiplantae > Chlorophyta > Chlorophyceae > Chlamydomonadales > Chlamydomonadaceae > Chlamydomonas > Chlamydomonas asymmetrica. The sequence continues at coordinate 48,949 of BDDA01000498.1, forward strand.
CCAGCCCAATGTGGATGGGCTGGCTGCAATTGGGTTGGCCCAATCAACTCGATTCGTCCCCAAACTCCTGGCAAACGTCGAATGAAACCCCGTACTCAACCGCAACTCAACCCATACTGACAGGTGCGAATCACACAGCTAAAGCACACAGCGACCCACGACCCACATAGGTTGGTCAGTCAGTCAGTCAGTAAGAGAAACACTGCCATTGATTCAGGCTCGGTCATGATACCATCCCAGCACGGCCAACAGGGCAAACGCAGCCAAAGCGGCTTACGCCAAGTGCCATTACCCAAAAAGGAACATTCGAGCCGAGCGGCATGACCGCTGCTGGAACTTGTTGAAGCAGCCAGCACGGAACGCTGTGGTGGGCGTGCTGTGTACCGCACTGCTGCCACGTGGGGTGCCTCTCACATGGGCGCCGGCTGCACCTCCACCACTAGGTCCACGTCCGCCACTCGCTTCACGCCGCGCTGCTGCGCCGCCGCCTCCAGCAGCGCCGACACGTCGCCCGCGCTGATCTTGGGGCACTTGACCACGCGCACGTGCGTCAGCGTGGGCAGCACCGCCAGGCGCGCGAGGGCGGCGCCGGTCAGGTGGAAGCCACCCACCAGGTGGAGGCGCTGCAGCGTCGTCTGCTTCGCAACCTGTCGGACCAGACGTGGGGAGCAGCGGCCTGGGGTTGAGCGCTTCCGCACAAGTGCGATGACCGTAACCATGTGTATTCATGCTTCATGCCCACAGCAGCTCATCCTGATTAGATAACGTGACTCCTGCCGTATGCCGGCCAGCACACACACATGCACACAGCAATACAGCATGCATGCGCACCATAGCGTCGCCTTCCACGGCCCCCTCCCCCACCCAGCCAGACTAGCGC
>BDDA01000498.1:50735-63586 GCA_001662385.1 Chlamydomonas asymmetrica
GCGCACCTCTGAGCGAACACCCACCAAGACACACAACACATGGCTGCCTTCCTGCCACTATGAACCACGTGCACACATCGCAAGGCAACACAGGCTGTGAGGCGCTCGCCCGCCTGCACCTAGCACTGGCAAAATTGCGACTGTTCCATCTAGTCCACAGCGGCGAGCACAGCCACAGGGTCGCCCCTCAAGAAAGACACCTCGTCGCATGCCTGCCCAGGCAGGCGGCAGCCACTCCACACCACATCTTTGTCAAGGCAGTGTATGTCGCAGGTCGCGACTGCATATCCTTGTGCATGCCTGTGCCTTGCCAGTATGTGCCTTGTCAGCGAGCGTGTCTTGCCTGGCTCAGCGACTCGTCCGTGGCGGTGTCGATGCCCTCCAGCGTCACCTCCCGCAGCGCCGGCAGCGGGAACAGCATGCCCATGCCCTTGTTGTAGAAGGCGCCGCCCAGGCTCAGAGACGTCAGGCATGGGAACGCGCCCTCCAGCGGCCGCACGCTGCACGCGCACCAATGCAATCCACCACCCAGGCGGTTTTGTCAGAGCGGCACTAACTCACTCAACTGTGCACTGCACAGCCTGTGATGACGCGTGCAGGTGGGAAGTGTGGCGTGGTAGCGCCTGTATGGCAGGGGGTATCCCCCAGGCCAGAGCAAGTGCGCGACTGACAGTGTGCCTTAGGCGAAGCAGTTAAGTGCAAGGCCAGGTACACGAGCGTACACGGCAGACAGGGCGTTCTGTCTTCCCAGCTTGTGCTAGCGGTGTGCGCGTTTGCGGGCAGTACTGAAGGGCGGGTACAACAGCCTGCAAGCCCCTGCCTGGAGCATAGCCGGCACAGGCTTCCCTCCCGTCACCTTGACCCAGCACCCTCCATGCCGCCACCACGCAGTCTGGTATGCTGCCCTTATGAGAAGCGCTCAAGTGCGCAAGCTGTCCACGGTGAGTTTGCCCCCGAGCGTCGGCACCCACCTACATTGCACCTACCCACCCACGCAAACGTGCGCAGCGGGGACCCACTTCCCTTGCACAGTCACCCACCTGATGTTGAGGCTGCCAAACACCAGAGACTCCAGCTGCGTGTGGCTGTAGGGGAAGGGCAACAAGCAGGGGAAGGGCGATGCATACGTTGTCAGCTTAGCACGGGCAGTCGGAACCCCCCTCTACAGCAACCGTTAACTGCAGGCAGTGCTGCACGAAGCAGCAGTATCCACTCAGGATGCCAGACAGGATGGTCGATGGTCAACCTCACCCCGCGCGCGGTGCTGCACGATGTGCCCGCACTGTTTTGCCCTCAGGCGCCAGCCAAAATAGCCTCGTGTTCGCTTATGTCTGAATTCCGTGTGGTGGACAGCACACACTCAATCAAGATACGCCGTGCATATTATTCTGGCGCCGCAGCTCCGCAATCGTAGGAGCTGCCTACGCTGCGAACTAAGTTTGCGGCTTACATGGACACAGCAATCAGCGCCCCGTCGTTAAGCTCCAAGTCACGTAGGTCCAGACGTTTCAGCTTGCCAACCAGCGGCTCCAGCATGAGCAGGTCCTCTGTGCCGATTTGTGTGCCCGCGAGGCATAGCGATTCTAAGCTGGACAGGGACGCGATGGCCTCGACGCCGCCTTCAGTCACCTTGCACTTTCGGGCACTGAGGTGCTTCAGCGTCGTAACACCAGCCATGGACGCCAAGTCCCTGGTCAAGCGCGTGTGGTCAAGTGTCAGGGAGGTCAAAGGCGCCTTGAGGAAAGCAAAGCCAGGGCCACGCACGGAGGCGCAGCGAGAGAGGTTCAACGTGGTCAACGACGGCGGAAGAATAGCCAGGCAGGCGTCGTCCACTGCCAGGACGTCCACTGAGTTATCACCCAGGTCAAGTTCGAGCAGAGAAGTGCAGTTTGCGAGGGCGGCGACGCCAGCGGAGTCGACCCAACGAGGCGCACGCAAAGCCGTCAAGTTCGGAAAGGCGTCCACGAGAAGGCGCAGGCCCCCCTGCAGGATGAAGGCAAGCATAAGCTTCACACATTATCCACAGAGACCAAGAGCGCAAGTTAGACAGGAGGCGATTGAACTCGGTTTTGAAATGCGCTTTGTGGCGATTGTAATTCTCACCGCGCACAAATAGTGGCATAGCTTGCAGTCAACAGACGCCACCAGCGGGGCAGTCTCCTTCTCCACAAACGCTGCAACCATGCTCTCCTTAATGCTGCTTCCGCTTGTGTCTGCCAGCGTAATGTGTGTGAGCAGGGGATGGGCCTGCAGCAGGCGGTCTGCGAAGGAGAGGAAGAAGGCCATCAAGTCCATGTGGTCAAGTTGACCAAGTACCACTCGTGTCCCAGGGCAACAGCACTTCGGCACTTACCCAGAGTGAGCTCCTGTAGATGGCTCGCAGTGACTCGCACATTTTGCACCCCGGCATTCACCAGTTGCCTGGCATATGCGCTTGTACTCCTGAAAACCTTCTTGTCATCTGGACTTAGTGACGCAACAATCAGCTCAGACAGCACCAGGGGAAGGTCGCTCAACCGGTCAACAATATTCAGCCCATCGCCCTCACTGTATACGTGCTGTGTCATTTGCAGCTGTATTGAAGATACTAGCGTCTCTATGTCAGCCTTGCTGTGTCAGAGAGGCCATACTTTGCACCTTAATCAGCTTCACAACACGACGGTGCAAGCACGTCGGATCGACGAGTACTGCACATCTCGCAAGGCGGGAAGAGGACTACGTTTCGTTACAACAACATTACGCCACAGGGGCCAAAACAAAATAAGCACGACAGCTACAGCAACACTGGTCAAACAGGAGGTGGCACCACCATCTTGAAACAACTGACGTGAACGATTCTTCACAAGTACGAGGCTCCGAAGGGCCAGAGCGAAGCAGACACGTGCTGGAGTTCACAAGTGACACAAGGTCAGGATGTACACAGCAGGGCACAGAAGTACACAGCAGGGCACAAAAGAATGGAGTACAGCCGGATTGAGGCCGATAGGCGCTCGCCGGCACAAGGCAGCGAAAAAGTACAGGGCAGCGTGCTGGCTGGAATACAGACTCACATCACGGCATCAAGAAGCATGCTTATGAGGGAGATAAATAAACCGCTAATTTTCAGGGTGCAAGGATGCTCGGGGAACTCTTCGGGAACTCTTCGACACAAAGCAGAAAAAAAAGAAACGGGGTGAGTAGCACGACACGAAATGAGTTCAACATAAAGCGACATATCAAACCTGCACACAGCTGGTAGCGGTAAGTTCGCGTCAGAGGGCACTTGGAAACAAGAACACGCCGAGAAGACACATACACGTACGCGCACTGCGAGTAGAAGTACTCCTCCCACACGAATTTATTCAGGCATGCCACTGCCGAGCAAAGTGGGTAGTGAGGGAGCATCAAGCCGGACGTGGGGTGTCGGGCAGTTGCGCCCCCCCAAATAGATTCCATGACACCCAAGCCATTCCGGTGAGGGTTGCTCACAAGCCCTTGACAAGGGACACTCGGTTATGAGTGAGTGAAGAAACGTGACGAGTAAGCCAGGTGCTCAATCTGCACCAGAGCGCGGGCACGGTAGCCCTACTTCCCGCGGCTGGCATCTTGCCTCGCTGCAGCAGCAGCATAGAATAGCCAAGGCTCACAAGGCTCTCCATCTACACACTCGATTAGGTGCACGGGCACCGGCTGGGCACGGTGTGCCATGGGCGACGGCGATGCAGACTGAGCACGGGCAGACGCGTGTCTGCCAAAGTGCTCGTTCTTGTTGAGGTCACGCTCCACCTGACGGACCATGCGCCGTGCCTGTCTGAGCAAGTCGCGCATGGTGGAGTAAAGCTCCTCACGCATGTCCTCATCCACAACGCCAGGGCTCGAGGTCTGGAAACCTGAGCGGACAGCTGCTCGGTTGTTCAGGTACGACAATACCGTCCGGCTGCGAGGCTTCAGGCGAGAATCATACTTAGCACGCTTGGTGGGGTCCATCAGGAGCGAGTAGGCCTTTTGGACCTCAAGAAACTGAACAGCCGACTGCGCATCGCCAGTGCAATCGGGGTGCGTCTCCCTGCGAGCGAGTGCAGCAAGTACACAAACAGGGTTACATACAGAAACCCCAAGCACAGACGATTTGCTTCCTGGTGTAGATCAGTGAACACAAGCTCGTTGCCCAACCCTACGTCAACCCTGATTGTGCAACATGAGTTGGCCCTCTGGCGTTGCTTGACAGGATGCATCTGCTCAGAGTGTTCCATGCGCCAAGCGACGGACTCGCACGGGCTTCCCACCTGGCTTTCTGGCGGTACGCCTGCTTGATGTCGTCTTCTGAAGCGGACAAAGGTCGCAGCCCTAGCACTTGGTAAGGGCAGGAAGCAGCGGCGACGACCACGCTACCGCGAGAAGAAGGTCTGTGATTGGGCAGTTGCGCTGGGCGACCGCTGGTGCTAGGAGCGCACAAGGGGCGGGGCGCAGCCGACTGTAGCGGCCGTAACTGGTGCTGGGCAGCGGAGGGGAGCACCATGTGCCTCATGGTCCAACGCTCAACGCTCAACGCTTGCGGTGGTGGCCTGGCCCAGACTCAATTTGAGCGAACGATGCCTCCACTGCGACTGAGGACACTGACTGTGAAGCACCAACGCTGCAGGTTCCTGGGTAATATGTGATCAACGCATATGGTTGCTGACGGTTGTGTGCTGCGCCAAGAGTTGAGTCAAGGCTTCGTTGTGGTCTCTTAAAGTCAGTCGCGTATCTGTACACAAGGTGGTCTTGTCGTCGGCGACGCTTGCAGGGTGGTACTAGACAACCAGGCTGGCGAAATGTATATGTAAAGGCCGTATCGGGAGTGGCCGTCACCAACGCTTTGATGCAATGCACAAGCGTTGGCACTTGCAAAATGGTCTTGGAGAATGGACTTGAGAGGCGAGATCCATCCTCGCACTTGGCTGATTGATGCCCTTGCTGCACTCCTTGCTCACTCAAAACTCTTTTCCCGACTGTTCTGGGAGCCATCGCCGTTGTGACGGCTACGGAGAACTTGGCGCGGTTTCGCTTTTGGGACCAGCACGTACAAACACGCACGCCACGTACGCTCTACTATTGGCCCTGCAAGCCGCACTGCTGATACAATACGCACTGTCAACTTTTTTGAAAATCAGACCTTACCGCTGTGTGCAGCGTGGCCGCACAGCAGCACAGAAAATGGCGGGAATCAGCCGCGTCGCCATTTTGCAGTGCGAGGATGGAGCAAAGTGGGCGGTAAGTAGGCGCAGCAAGTTTGAAAATGGTGGTTTCGTATTCACCAAGTTGCATAGGTGTACGTGTCTGCTGTGGGCGGTAGCCACTGAGGTTGCGCTGGCGTGCGCTTTGATTAACGCAGGATGAGCTCGAGCATATATGGAAACCGGCGTTGTGTATGCCAGGGGCCGACTGGCACGCCTGCATGACACCCTTCGCATGTCATCAGGGTCGCGTTCCCTCAGTCACTGAAGCAAGCACGTTCAGCGCGCTTGTCATCACGGGGTCACACTACGGCGTGTTGGATGGACTCCCGTGGGTTGCAGAGCTTGCAAAGCACCTGAGGTCCTACGTCTGCGCAGGGACAACACGCATTTTGGGTATTTGCTTCGGAGCGCAGATTCTTGCGTACGCACTGGGCGGGAGAGTTGGAACAAATCCGTCTGGGCGCTTCGTTCTCAGTGTTGAGACTGTTCAGCTGAACGTGTCAAACATGGAGCACATAGGCCTGCTGGGTCCGCTTGAAGAGGCATTGGGCAGCGATGGACCTGCAGCCACCCTGGCGTCGTCTAAAGCGGAAGAAGCACCAATGCAGCTGTCCCTGATCGAGTCTCACGGCGACCAAGTCTTGCACCTGCCTCCTGGAGCCTTGCTCCTGGCTTCGTCAGGTGGGTGTGTGTGTGTGCGCATGCACGCCGCACAGCCAGGGCGCAGCAGCGCCAACTCTCAACGCACGTGCCTGCTTGCCGCACAACTCACTAATGCACCACCACACATGCCGTGGGTGCATCAAATGCATTGCTCCTGTCCTCGCCGAATGCATAGCTCCTGGCCTGGCCGAATGCACAGCTCCTGTGCTCTCTGGCTGCATTGTGCGCCCCCCGCCAACCCCGCATGCGCATGGCGTGTGTCGTGCATCCATCATGCAGGCACGTGCGAGAACGAAATGTGGGCGCTGGGCGACAACGTGCTGGCGATGCAGTTTCACCCGGAGCTCACACGTGACCTCGTTCTGACGCGCATCTATCCGGGCGTGTCCGCTAGCCGTTTGTCAGCAGAGGAGGCGTCCGTCACCAAGCAGCAGCTGGAGAGCGTGACTGTCACGGACCGCCACTCCTCCGCAGTCCTCAGCATGCTACGGTACTATTGCCAGCATGGCATGCAGGCAGCAGGGCCTGCTGCTGGTCCGCAACACTCACAGCTTGCTGCTGTGAGTGTTCCTGCTGCGGCGGATGCCGTTGCGGATGTGGCAACACGCACGGGGAACGGTGGAGGCCAGAAGGCATTGGCATTGGACGCTGCAGCGGGCAGAATGGCTGCAGCGGCTGCAGCGGCGACCGACGCTTGTGAGTGCGCCATGCGCCGGCCATACAACATGCGGGCGCTGAGCGCGGTATGCTTGTGTGTGCTGCATGGCAGTCGCGCACGTGCATTTGGCAGTATGACCCCATGAGTCCATGACGCGCCCTGACACTCTGACAGCCAGGACACACACTGGTGCATACGATCTACGCAACAATCAGGTTTGCATCCCCGCCTCTACACACATGGGGATGCATGGTTGCGGAGTCAGGCAGCCTGCGGTTGCGGCTATGCATCCTGCACCGTAACCCCCCTTTTCTGCCCTTGCCCTGCACGCCGAGCCTGTCTGTGGCATGCCCACAGGCCCTGCTGCCGCTGCTGCTGCTGCTGCTCCCGCTGCTGCTGCTGCTGTACCCCAGGCCTGGGGCGCGAGCTGGCAGAGGTCACGCTGCACGAGCGCCTCAACCACACCGCCGCTGCCGGCTACGCGGACGCCGCCGAGACCGCCAATGCGCTGGCGGCCGCCGCACTCGATGCCGCCGGCACGCAGCAGTCGCTGCAGGCGGCGCTTCACACGCTCAGCAGCCTGGAGCTCCAGCTGGACGCGCTGGCCGGGGTGGTCAGCGACCTGGACCGCGCTTCCGCAGAGGTCCTGGCGGCGGCCGTGTCCTCGGCTGCAGCATCAACAGCGGCGGCGGCCGCCGCCAGCGGCAGCGCGCTGCGCTCCACCTCAACAACGATGTCACGTTGACCGTGTCCTGCCCCACAGCAATTTTGTGTGCGTGTTGCACTGTTGCGTGCTCAACCGCACCTTCGCGGGTCGTCTGGTACGATTACCGTAGTGCAGTGCCTTGCGGCTGGCGCCATGCCTCCTGCACATGTGATTTAGTTTGCTTTGATTTAGTACCAGTCAACTGGCGCCTACTTCGGTTGCCACTGATTTCAATGCCGATGTCACAGTCGCCATGTTCGGGATTAGAGACTGCGCCCCAAAGGCGATGCTGTCAACCCTGTGTCGTCCTCGCAATCTGAGGCATGTGCGCGTGCGTCTTGCATCCCAGACCTGCACCTCTTTCATTTTCGCTTGCCGCGTTTCAGGACCATTGCTCAGTTTTTCCGGTTGTGGTTGCAAGTTGGCAATTGCAGTCGTAGCGCTGCCCACCTGTGCGTGCTAGGATGACGGGATCCAACGTGATAGCGTGCATCAACTTGAACACTGGCATGGTAAGGTCTCAGAGATTGACCTACTCCCACCACCACCAATAGACTGCAACCCCGCATCGCGCGCACCGTATTCTTTTCAATTCCTTTACATAGCAACGCAATCCAGGCGCGCAGTGGAGGCTCGAAGCTGCCAACATTTTTACAGTATGTAGGGCTGCATGTGTATGAATTTTCCGCACGTGCAACGCCCTGGTCCTTCCACAGTTCCACCTGTTCTGTTCACACTGCATGAAGTGCTACGGTAGCATTGCCACATTGTGGCTGCTTGAGGCTGCTCCAGTGCTCCCTGCACAATTGCATACTCAGTGCTTACATGAGGTCGGGCATGTGCCGCGTGCTTGCGCCAGCTTGGTTTAATGATTTGGGTCACATGCTGTGATGCAAGTCATGCCGTGCCATGCGTAGAACTTATCATCCCCTAATGGCTTGTGGGGCCATACCAGGTGTGAAGTCAATCGATGAATCATTCCGCGGCATGGTGATGCGTCATCTGCCGTGCAAACTCATGTTGAAGAGCCGGGAAGCCGTTGCGACGATGAGCTATGAGCTCCCTTCCCCGGACACCGCATGCCCCAATCTGCCTACGCTAGTACGCAATGACGCTGCGCTGTGGCGTTTTCTACAGCTGTAAGTTTACAGTCGCTTTCCGACTTGCCGTGGTGCTGACAGGCGGATCATCAACATTCTCGCAATCTAAGGCCTTGGCATACAGCGAATCATAAGGTACATGGTGGCAGCATGGTGCCATGGGTTGCCTCCGCACCATGCTTGCATGTTGTGTATGCCAGCAAGGCAGGACAAAGCGCAGGTCAATTGCAAACACATTGGTACATGACTGACATCACGTGAATACTCAACATCCCGCTTGTCGAAAACGGCTGGCCAACCACACAAACTGTTCATAGCGCCAGCCAGGCTTTGAAGCCAGGGAATGCAAGTTGAAAATGAACATTGCTGGCAGCCACAGCGCCCAACAGGTCGACGCCGCCCCCATCCGCAACCTCACCACGGCCACTACCACCACTAGCGCCTGCCCCAGCCGGCGATGAGCCATCCCCGCTGGGACTGTCAGCGGTCCGGCTGCGATCAGCGCTCGGGCTGCTACCTGCAGCGCTGCTGCCAGGCTCAAGCATGGTGGTTTCGGAGCGGACGAAGCCGGCCTCCACTAGGTACCGCAGGCGCGCGAACGTCACGTAGTGTGCGCTGAGCAGCAGGCCGTGCTGCTGCGGCGTCACGGCGCGCAGCGCGGCGTGTAACGCGGGCACGCCGGCACACAGCCCGGTGAGCAGCTGATGCTTGGGCAGCAGCACCCCCGTGGGCGTGTTGAGCAGCTTGCCGTGGTGCATCTGCATGTGGAATTGTAGGGGGTGGCATGCCGGGGGCAAACCCGTTGTTGATGGGCATGGCCATGGCCTACAACAAGAACAGCGTACAGAAGTATGTAGTTGTGCATGGACATGAGGGTATTGCGGATGCTGGCACTTGTACAGCATGCTGCCGTTGAGACCGCTTCGTTCCACAATGCGGCCGCTCCTGTTTGCCTCAAAACCGAGGCGTCAAAGACAACCCTGTCCAGTACGCACCAGCATCAGCAGTACGTGTTGCTGCGTTGCTCCAAGCAGCTCTGCCAGCTCACGGCAGCGCTTGTCGACAAAGCATGAGGACACCGCGAGCAGGTCGCATGCAGAACCCGAGGCTGACGCTGACGCTGACGCTGACGCTGACGCTGACAATGGCAACGGCGATGACGATGGCGACGATGGGGATGAGGCAGCACCTGGCAGCGATGGTAATGAAGAAGTGGATGATGAAGCGGAGGAGGGAGACGGAAGCGTATTGGATGGAGTCTGGGTAGAGGCGCTGAGCACCTCGGCCACCTGCGCGGGGGTGAGCCCGCTGGCGGCGCTGAGGTGGCGCAGACGCTGCGCCAGCACGTCCGTGGGCAGGCTGAGCAGCAGGGAGGGCTTGGCCAGCAACATGGGCGCGAGCTGGTGCTCAGGCATGCCACATCCAGCACTGAGCTCCTGCATGAGCATGACGCGTGGGCGCGCACATCGCAGCCATGCACAGTCAAGACCAGTAACAGGCTCGTTTCCGTTTCGTCAGTGCCAGGTGCACACGCAGGTTGAGACTTGAGAGCCATCAGGAGTTGTGTGTATGAGCGCCACTGGGGATGGGGAGGGGCGCCACCAGGATACCTCAGCAGGTGCTGTGAGCTCAAGGTGGCTGAGCACCACAGCAGAATACGCAAAGCCACCGCTGGCTGGCCACCGCTCAGTCAACCAGTGAACAAAGCTGGGTCGAAAATGCCTTGCATGCCTCGCCAACTTGACTTCAACGAACGACACGCTGCACCGCTGCAAAGAATTGCCCACCCACATCCGCATTCAACCCCCCCACCTGTATCGGGTCTTTGGCACCCGCAAGAGTGGTATTCCATTGATCATTCAATCCATGTGCTTGGGACATACCTGCATTGCCGCGTTCAGCTCCTGAGGCTCGCGCAGCAGCAGCGCGGGCGTCTCTTCGACCTGGGTCACCAGCCTCGTGCGCCCGCCTGACCCATGACCCAAATGAAACAAGCGCAGGGCCGCGTCCAAGCGCGCCTCGAGCTCATGCCGGGTGAGAGCCAGGAGCTCTGGAGCACGCGCCGTGAGCGCGGCAGAGCGTGCGGGAGGCAGCCCTAACGCACGCTCCAGGTCGAGCATTCGGTGTTTCACCAGGTCCGGCGAGGCGAGGATGCTTGGCTCAAGCCACAGCAGCGGCGCCACCTGCGGGCGTTGAACCATTCACAAGTGCCACATCAACGCCGTAGATGAAAAGGTGCTGCGGGCGACCCACAGGGCTGTGCGGCGTGCGGATGGGTGTGGTCTCGACATGGTTCCGGGAGCGTTGTGAGGCCAAGGCTGCATGGAGCATGCAGCATGCTGCTACAATATGGATAGTTGAAGCTCATGGATGACACCAAGTAAGTATGCACGAGGCATGCACTCACAATAAGCAAGCAACTGATGGGCGATGCCCGCCGGCGCTGGTACCCTTGCAGGTACCCTTGCAGGTGCGGCCGTGCTGCCCAGCGCCACATGATGCAGTATCATACCTGGCAGGTGTGGACCTTCAGGAGGTCTGCCAGGGCTTCCACTGATAGCTGCAACGCCTCTGGGGTGAAAGTGTACACCTCTGGACACCTACGCGCGTTGACAGTCACGGCAATGAGGTGGACGGAAAACACACCCCGAAAGGATTCACCGGGCCAGTCGGGGGTTCGTGCACTGCGAATGTAGCTGGACCGATGCCATCAGACTGCACACGACGCAAGACAGCATGCAGGCCAGGAGAGCTGTAGCTGGTGACCGCACTCAAGGGGGGAGGGGGAAAGCAGGTAGCGCATGCCAAGCGCAGCATGCCATCAGCTTGGCGTGTGCATGGCACAGGAACAGCGACGCCACGCAGCGTGGGTGCAGGAAGTGGAGTTGAGTGCGGAAGACTCTTGCATCTTACCGCTTTACCATATCGTTGAACTGTGCCTGTGGGAGGCCCAGGGCGCGTGCCAGGGCCGAGCTCTGCTTGTGCGCATCTGCATTCAGCGTTTGCACTTTGCACTCGATTGCTTTGAATGCTAAGAGCAACGCTGGTCCGGCAAGAGGGAACACATCTTGAGACGTGAGTCTCACCTTCAAAGCAGAGGTTATGAAGGCTGGAAGCCTCGCTGCCCGTTTGCCGGCCGTTCCCGAGCTGGAATGGGACATCATTCGTACGAGTCTGGGATGCAAAAGCGCAGTGCCTGCTGGCGCGCCTGTTGACTAGGGTGGCTGGAACGCTGTTTTGTTGCCACAGATTGTGTTGGGTCGTGAGGCCAAATCTGCTGGGGCACACAAGAACAGTCATGGCGGGCCAACTGCCAACTCCAGCCGGAGGTAAGCGCACAGCGAGGGCGGCAGTATATTGTTCTAACAGTTCAAGGTGCACAGTGCAGCTTACAGTTTGCAGGCCTGCTATACAACAGGGTAATGCTGCTTGACTAAATGCTCTTGGCATGTTGAGGTGCTTTGCGCATCCATCCTACCTTTCACACCCACCCAGGCATTCTTCCATTTCTTAAGACTGCCAGACTCATATTTTGTCCTTAACTGCCCAGGCTGCATTTGCGTACCAGCATGCAGCGACTGCGGGGCCTGACCGTGCATTTAGTAGGGCGGGCGGCGACGGTGTTGGGACAGGGGCAGGCGGCCTTGTGTAGCACAACAGCTGAAGCCGCTTATAGCAATAACGTGCTGGCACTACGTAGCAGCAGTGGCGCATCTTCATCCTCACATTGTACAGCGACCGGAGTTCAGTCGTGTAGCCGATCATCATACACGACGCTGTTGGGGTGGCAACGACCACTCCAGTCACATCTAGGAGCAGAGGGCCTACATGTCTCTCAGCAGCCGCTTCCAGGAGCAGCTGCACGCCCGTGGTCAAGTCACATACCCTGGCAGCAAGCGCGGACCATATTCGGAGCAACTAAGGCCAAACAACCCAACCCGCAAAACCATACTCATGAAAAATACAAGCAGACCTACCCTCAGCCAACATACGAGTAAGTCCGTTTGGTGCTGGTGATTGCTGATGCGTGATTGGTGGCTTTGTGCGGCACAGGGCATGCAGCACTGCAAAAAGCGCAGTCCTGACCCTGTCGGTATTTGGTGTGCGCAGCTGGATGCAGGGCCGCTTTGTGCTGGACAAGAACGGCTTCATCTGGCACCGCCAAGCGGGCTACGTGCACAAGCGCTATGCCAAGAGCGCCTCACGCCTCACCAGGCTCAAGCGCTTGAAGCCGCTGTATGGCGCATACGCGTCCAAGATGGTCAAGCTGGGCTTCAGGAACAAGTACTGGGCCGAGCCAGACCCCAACGACGTGCCTGGGTTCTTCAACCCAGCTACATACAAGCAGCCCACGCGGCGCAACGCCGACCCTGACTTGCGGCCAGACTATGGCGACCCTGCACTGCGCCAGAGCTACAGACCGCCCCCCAGGAACAGGCCCTGGTAGCCGATGCAGCGAGACGTGTGGCGGTTGGGCTTGTGTACATCTGAACCAGGATGGCGCGCGCGTACCTTCTGCCCCCCCC
>BDDA01000498.1:64547-76286 GCA_001662385.1 Chlamydomonas asymmetrica
CCCCACCCACATGGTCACACGAGTGACCTGACGCAATACCCTCATTGACCTCATCGCTGCATTCCTCCTCCCCTGCTTGTATTTGCTAGGCTGGACACTGCAGGTGGCACCAAATATCAAAATATGCAATCTTCCTGTCATGGCCTGGGAATTTGCTGGATACAAGTCACCCAAATGCGCTTATCATGCGTTGTGAGTGCACCGCCCGAAACATTCAGCAAGCGTGGGGGCGAAACCGTGCACATGCCATAATTGCCGGCTTGCATGGCACGGTGGGGCGAACTTATGTACATGCGCATGTTTACATTCTGCACATGGCCAATGCCTGCATGACGTTTCCCCGTTCGGGAACACGGCGCAATGCAATGCTCTCTGGTCTCGCCCTCTGCCTGTGACGAGGGCAAGAGTGACTGTGAGATAAGAAGATGGTTACTCCTGCCTGGTGGACAGTAGTTGTTCAAGCACCAGCATGAGTTCAAGCTGCACTGTATGTTCCTGACCACTCACTCAGCTCAAGTTCGGCACAATCTACTTTCAAAACCCACTTGCAGTTGACAAGAATGAAAAGCGTATATACAGCAGCGCAGCTTGCAGGCATATACATAGTGCCGTTTGTGTTCCCTGCCTTGGCAGTCGTGGCGGCCTGTGCCTACAGCGATGGTTTTGGCGTCCTAGCAGCGCGAGCTGATTGGGTGAGCGTTGTCGTACCCGAAACACAAATGATCCAGTGCCAATATCACTGACCAGAATGTATGAAAGCAACAAGCTTGCGCAGAGCTGTGCGTCGTTGAAGGGGAACTCCTCCGTGGATTTTGTATGCTTGGTTTCGCCTCAACCACGTATGAGCAGCTTGTTGTGCGCTCACTTCGTGTTAGTGGACACCCTTGCAACTGTCCATGTCCCGTGTGCTCTTCATCACCCTCAGGCGAGGACCAGGCTGGGGCTGCTTGTGTTATCCCCGTTGCTGTTCAACGTGGTGGTGCCTATCGTCGACATGGTCTTGGGCAAGCTTGTTCCGTTGTCAGCGGAGGACTCACAGGATGCAGGACCCAGCATGTTCTCCACCCGGAGCGTGCCTGCCCTGGTGATAGCGTGCCACGTGGTCGTTGCTTTCTTCACGTATTACATAGTGTCAGCGACACCGCTGGCGTTTGCTGGCGTGGGCTCGTTCTGGTGGCTGGCGTACACGCTGGCTCTGAGTGGCAACGTTGCGATGGCCGCTGCACACGAGTGCGTGCACAGCAGGAACCCGCTCCATGTCTTTGCCTCCGAGGTCTTCCTGTCCATGATTGGTATCCACCCTTATTTCAGGTCAGGCGTGGGCGGGGCGCCCGCATGTCAACAGGGGGGCAACGGAAACACATGTTATGGCTGAGAGTGCCGAGGTGTATGGTTAGGCATGCCGTAGGTACCCTGCAGGGTCCAAGCAGTTGCAATGGGCCGTGTTGTTTCGGGTGCACGTCATGCGGGGTGGCGCATGTGCCCTTTGCTGCCAACCTTGCACCAGCATGCACCCACCCCAACTACCCCACCCTTATGCGGCGCAGTAATTCCTACCTGGCCCACTCCATCTTCCCACTGCATCCCAAATTCCCAAGCAAAACATTAGTCATTAATGCTCCAGCCGTTGTTTGTTTGCTCGGGTGGTTGTTGTGGCTCAACGGGTTGCGCCTCACTGCAGGGAGCACCACATGCACCACGCGTACGTGGGCACCCCGCGCGACTTCACCTGTGCGCCCAAGGGCCAGCCCTGGCCGCACTACTTTGCCGGCTATGTGTGGCGCAGCTACACCAGCGCACTGGACCTGGACGCGCAGGAGTGCGCACGCACCGGCAAGGCCTACTGGAGCACACAAAACAGGCACGTGCAGCTGGGTGGACGTACACGACACACTGTTAGTGCCAACAGCGCTGAGCTGAGCTCACGCACCGACTCCCGCCGCTCGACTTGACATGCGGTTGTGGCTTCGCCACTGGCGACCAACGACCTGCTGTGCATACTCTTACTTTGCGGCTTACCATTACAGTCGCAGCCTCGGTGCAGGCTCAGACATGAATGCATCAGCATGCACCGCTCGTCCCCTGCACAAGCATCACAGATCACATCCACCGCACACCAAAAGATTGAGCACCCCCGACTGTTCCATGCTCCAGATGCTGCCTGCTGCAGATCGCTGATGGGGTTGCTTGGGCAGCTGGCCATCCTGGCAGGCGTATACGCGCTGTTTGGAGCACTGGCGACCGGCCTGCACGTCGCGGTAGCCGTCATCGACGTTGTGTTCCTCACCATCCTGGACTATGCGCTGCATTACGGCCTACACAGGCCACCGGTGCAGCCAGTGCAGCACCAGCAGCAGCAGCCGGCGAAGGCAGGTCAAGCGCAGCAGGCGCAGCAAGCGGTGCGCTTCACGCCAATCACCGCATACATCAGCTGGAACAGCAACTATCTGTTGGAGGTAAGGCGGTGGGCCGAACTCATGCCACATGCGGCATGCAGCATGCGCTATGGACGCCTGCTGTTGCGTGCGGTAAACGACGGCGTCCGCCTGAGCGCTTTGTGAGGATGGGTGCTGTGACCCGCTTGTCCACTGCCTGGTGCTTGTTGCGGTGATTACGGGCCTGGGCTGAAGGGCTGCGTGGTCCGACCGCAATCTCTCTCTCCCTCACACACGCTCTACTGCCACTGCACCAGCACGCAGCTGCCAAACGCCCAGCCACCAGTTGGCATGTCAGCGCTGCGTCACCACGGTGCGCTTGTTTTCGATCTTTTGCCTTCCTCTACATGCGCTGCAGAACTTCCTGACCTTCAACGTGCTGCGCCACTCCGAGCACCACCTGGCAGGCACCAAGGGGTAAGCGTCGCGCAGCCCAGGCGGCACCGCCCCCTTCCCCGTGTTTTGCGCCGAGCCGCTGCAGTGTCGCACGCCGGCGCAGCAATCAGACAAACACGACGCCCCTGGCTGGCCCATCGCGCACAGCTGCGCAGTTGAATGCAGGATAGCATACCACAGACGAATTGTTCATGCCGTCCCCCCACAGCGGTCAGTGCACCCCTGTGTTGCATGTACCTCCAGGGGTGTACGTCCCAGCAGGTGTGCAGTATGAGCGCACGTGCGCTTGCGGCATGTGTGAAAGTGTTGGTCCCGTGGGGCCATGCAGTGCGATTTCCGTGTGTTCCGTAAGAGTTGCTTGCTTCCATACACTGTGGCTCCCGTGGGGCTGTGCAATGTGCATATGCGTGCCTCAGGGTGGTGATTCCCGTGTTGAAGTGTGTGGCATGTGTGTGCACACGAGCTGCAGGTACCGCTGCCTGGATGTCAAGGGCGACTACCCCAGCTTCCCCATGCCCGTCGCAATGCTGCTGCCGCTGGCACTCATGCCACCCCTGTGGATGGCGCTGATGGACGCGCCAGGTGTGCCACCGCACGCCCGCATGCCACGCCGCACCTGCACGCGTGTGTTGAACCTCTGCCTGTCTGTTGTGCTGCCAACCATTAAAAAACGGCCATGTAGTAGGGCCATGTAGTAGATCCCAACCATAGCATTCTGGGTGGTGCATGCTGCTGTGGGCATACGCATGTACGGCATCATCCGGTTGTGCATTTAAGGGCCCATCTACGAGAAGGTGCTGCCTCACTGCAAATGGAACACACAGCAGGCCACTACGTGATGATTTAAAGTAACGATTGCAGAAGCTGCATGCATCCATCACACCAGCCGGCAGGCCTCCATGCGGGCCCTCACCTGCTTCCTCAGCTCCTCTCACGCTTGCTGGTGCCCGTCACTTGTGCCATATGCAACACTGTGCGCAGCTGATGCTGCCATGGCCGCAAACAACCGGTACCTGGAGCGACGTGCAAGGGCAATGGCAACCGCATCCTGATGACCGTAGCCCCTCAGCCCTTAGGCAGCAGGATTGGCCCCCACGCTCCTGCTTGGTTTCCTGGTTCCCTGTTATCTCACATTCCCTGCGGTTGACGTGGTCTATCTATTCACGCTGCATGTCCAGGGCATGCCACTTAAGCGGCCAGTTTTGCCCTCACAGGCCTGGCAACCAACAGGTACATCGTAAGGATTGTCTATAGGGCAAACCTGTGCGCTTTTACCTGCAGCACTGTTCATGCATTGACAGGTGTTGAAATTAGTATTGCTAAGCCTGGTTAAAATGTTTTTCAGTTTGCCTGATCGCGTACAAAGCCCACCGTAGTCTAGGCGTCCACCATGCAAGCAAGTATGCCGTCCTTCCACGCCAATCCACGGGCACGATTGTTGTGTGGTGTGCTAGCTGCGCACTACACACGAGCATTTCATTGTGGTCAGTCCTTGTTTTCGATGTCAGCCATGCCACCTATCCAATGTTACTAGCAGCGCCCTAGTGGACTGGTGTGATTCGACTCGATGCTTCAGCCGCAAGCCCCACATGCCGCTCAGCAGCAGCACCCCTCCGTTGCTGGCACCCTACCGAATGCTCCTCCGTCCTGCACTCCTAGTTTCAGGGCTTGAGCATTCCGTACTGGCGTACTGCAGAGTGCACGGGTGCAGGTCCCTCATGCAGTGTGTAGTTGTCCTGCCGGACCAGGGGTGTATGCCTGGCATACGCGAGTTGTACGAAGCTTGCACAGTCGCACCACATCCAACCTGTCAGGTGGGAATGCGGGGTGCATAGTGCGTGTGCGGATGTGCACAAAGCAGCAGGCCCTGCAGCCTCTCTGGTGCAGGCGGCGGAGCGAGTGCGTGAAACAAGTCCACTCGCCTGATCGTCTCCAGCGCGGCTAAACGCACCACCTGCTGGCATTACGGGGCAGGACTGCCAACTGCATGCACCTGGTTCAGACGACGCGTTGTTGCTGCTGGCTGACGCAGGCCCTGCTGCTGCTGCTGCCGCCGTGCAAGGAAAAATCTAACCAGGATTATGGCACATTGGCAGACGTCGTACATAGGCACATAGCACATGAGACATTCACTACCGTAGCTCTTCAGGCTCAGGCTTGCTCCCTTCCCTTGACTGCTGAGCACTGGCCTCGTCCAGGGAAAGCATCCACCTTACCAAGTCACCATGCGTCTGAAGTAGAAACCACTTCGGATGACGTGCAAATCGTGCCGGACACGGGAAACAGGGGCGGCTAGGCCACGCGAGCGAAAACGAGGTGGCAATCACAACAACAACATAGCAGAAACGTGCATTGCACACATTGTCATGAACAGCAGGTCAGGTCTGCCGTCCCACATCCACATTCAGAAATGGATATATGATTTGCGCACAGCATCCTGATGCAGACCCAACATTCAGCACGCATACCCGTTGCTTGTGCACAAGCGCGTATGCTACCACCTCAGGTCCAGTGAGATCACACACCCCACAACATAGCCACACGCGGCGATGCTCGGGTCCCGCTGCCATCACGCTGCCCACACCAAGCAGTACGTCGCGGCGCGCCGTGTCGCGGCCTCATCAGCCGCGCCCGGCGATTTGGCGCGGCGCGGCGCCCTGGCCGACCGCTGGCGTGGCGCCGCCAGCGGGCGTCCCCTTGAGCTGCGCCTGCATCTCCTTGAACTCCTCGGGGTCCACCTGAGGGGTGTGGGGGTGCATGGCGGGGGATGGGGGATAGGGGGGGGGGTGTTGGGGGGGAGCGTGAGCAGAGGGCAACGCACCGGTGCACGGCCAAAGAGCTTGTCGGATTGTCATGACTCATGACAGCGCCCAAGGTGCGCATAGAATCTACATAGGTGTGTTGATGAGCGCTTTCCCGAGGGGCCAACCAAACACCACTTGCCGTTGTGCATGGCCGATCACGCATGTACCGGCTCCATGCGTGCTGTGCGGTGATGTACGATGCACACATGTGAAAGTTTGACCACGGAAAAAGCGCCATGGTGCACTGCCCCATGACGTGGCGCGTTACGTGCATGTTGTCGATATCATGGTGGTGAGCGGATCACGGGGATCGACACTCAACAGCACGGAATGTGCAAGGTCGTTGCCTACAGGTATGTGCAAACAGGTTGTACAACGGCCAACAGGGCAATCATGGGTAAGCCGCTGCGACAGCTCCTGCCGCAGCCTGCAGTACGCCGCATGAGCCTCACGGACCAGGGATTCATGTCACTCATGCACCATGATGCGCTGCAGCTGGACATGCGTTACCTTGAAGGCCGGGAATACGAAGATGGCAAGCACCGAAAAGACAATCATGATGCCATACGGGCTCTTCACAAAGCTCCATACGTCCACTGGCTTCCGCTTCTGCAGGGGCGCAACCAGGCAGCAACAACACCGACGAGTGTGCGGAGTTGTTGTGGTCTTACACTCATGTAGACTTGAAAGCGGAGACAAGCTTGGATGTATCCACTGTCATACCTACCCACCTCAAAGAACGCGGCCTCAGCCACTGCAGGAATGACGAGCGGGTCGGCGGTGAACACCTGCAGCGCCATAGTCGCAAAGGTCAAGGTGTCAAGCACAAGGTATGAAAACCATGAACCCGTGACCCCTGACACAGGCATATCAACACTACCACGTACCTTTTGCCGGTTGTGCAAGAGGGAGGCGCGAAGCGGAATTTGCTTGTTTTTGCTTACGTCAAGGCGCACCTGCGCAGTGATTGCACGAGTAAACAAGAGAAACGTGAAAGGAGAAGAGACATGACAAATGCGGGGACAACGAGACGCTAGCCGCCAGTCCATACGCACCTCTGGGAAAGACACCTGCATGTGCTGCGCGTGAAGCAAATGGCTACCAGTCGGGATGTCGTGAAACACAAATGATCCATCACTGTCGGCGTATGTCTTGAGCGTCTTGCCATGTGACGTTTGAAGCAGCACTGCACATGATGCCAAGCTGACGGACCCTGCACGACGACAGTGCAAGACGACGGTAAGAGTTGAACACAGGGGGTCCATCAGCTGGTGTGGCGTCAACACAGATCGTATGCTGAGCTGCCAGGCAGGCAATACACACCTGGCACTTGAAGCCTTCCTTTAACCGTGGTCGTGTACCCCGCTGCACCTCTCCTGCAACCAGTTGGCATGCAAGGCGCCAAGTGCGTCAAGCAGGCGCTAACGCGCTAAACGAAGCCACTCGACGAGTAGCATAACAGGGCTGCAGCGTAAGGCTCACCATAGTAAACAACACAAGGACAGAGAAAGTAGCAGGAGCTGTTGACGCATTGTTAGGTTTTGTGCGGAACGGCAAACGTGAAAGGCGTAGAAGCACTGCCGTGCAAGTTGTGCTTTGAATGTCGACGAGCAGTGGTCACTCTCTGCTTCGTAATGTTGCGATATACCTGTATTGGTCAGGCGAGCAGCCACCTGCTTCGGTACTTCGGCCTATATTTTGACGTCATCGCATGAAGCAAATGTACGTGTATTTATATCAGCACTGCACCTGAACTTTGGCATGCTATGATAAAGTACCCGTAGACCTTTCTTTTGTCAGGGCCGCTGCCTTAACACGTGGTGGTCAGTACTCTTTCCCCTCATTCACTCCAGACCGGAACCATGGGGAACGTGTTCCTGACGGTCGTCGTGCCTATTTTTGGGAACATCCTGGGCGCAATCATGTTGGGTAGCCCTATTCCCGCTGTGCTGGGTGTGCGACGGACCCGGCAGCTTGGGAGCGTTAATATTCTGCCGCTCATATTTACGGCAATCAACTGGTACGTGCCTGGACACACGCAACAACCCATTGTCGTTTCCGAGACTACAAACGTTCAATGTGGCGTGCTCGCTGTACTGGCAGCACCATAGTGCTTCGGCAAAGGTGCTTCACGCACGTGCTGCTGCTGCTTGGCGCCATGAACTGACAAACCCTGGCGTGTGCTTGTGTATGCTTGTCATGCTGCACTGCTGGTCTTTGGACTTCAAAGCCTCGGCTGGGTGACGTATGGCATCGTAATTTCGTGAGTGCAACACCAGGCCCCATGCATGCTTCTGGTGTTGACGCGCACGCTGGTGCAACATCCACCTCGGCAGGCCTTGCTGTACCTAAGCTGATGTGTAGTCCATGTGCGTTGAATTCCTTGCTGCAGCAACTTGTACCTGATACCAGCGAACATCCTGGGCATGGTGGCCGGCATCGTGTTCACTTTGCAGACGCTGCCTTACGCAACACGCAAGGTATGTCAACAAGCTGATTGACTGCTGACACTCCTTGAGCGGCAGGCTGTGACTTTGTAAACTGGTTACTCAGGAGCTGTCCCTGTTGCGGCACTGCTCCTTGTCTGACCAGTGACGCTGATGTGTGATGACCTCGGCCATGACACACACCGCTGCAGGTACAAGACATAGTTACTGGCGTGCTTGTTTACTTCACACTCCACTTCTGCGTGCTTGGCACGGTCACTAGCATAGCCAAGCTTTCAGAGACGACCGCCATGCACTTGTGGTGAGTCAGCTTGTGTCAAGACGACGCCATTTGAATAGCAGCTGCCGGGGTGACGCGTCTTTGCGGGAAGAGAGGGTTGGGTGTGTCGTCAACGCTGCGTCTGCTGTCAGTACATGCATTTACTCTTGTGTTCCTCCGCGTGCACCCACTCCGTGTGTTTGTCATGCTTGCTGCGTCAGGGGCGGGAACGCCGTCGCCATCCTGTGCATGTACTACGGAGCACCCCTGAGTACTCTGTCAAAAGTGATCCATACAAAGAACGCCGCGTCGCTCTATCCGCCGCTCGCAATTGCCTCGGTCTGCAATGGAAGCTTGTGGACTGCCTATGGGATAGCGGTGCAGGTGCGCTACAGTGATGCGGACCGCAATTGAATCCTCCACCCGAATTGATGCCTGCTTCAAACTTGATGTTGACGTCAAGGCTGTGGCACAGTGCACCAGGCAGAACGTGTGTGTTTGCAGTCCGTGGAGTACATTCCCCTGCGCGTGTGCAGAGTCACAGCGCAGAGAGGCTGGTGGATCCTATGTGCGCGTTGTGCATACGCGTGTGTTTAGAAAAGTTTGGTTCGCATGCCATGGGATGATTGTTCACATGCGCGTGTGTGCGCCTGTCCACCACATGCGACGATGGTCTGTGATGGCGCGTGCACCACACAGCGTGCTGCACTTATGTTGCCCTTTCCTGTGGGTGATACCACCGTTCGCCTTCTGCGTTTTGCATCCCTTGGCACTGCGTTATGCGCACCTGCGACACAGGACGTGAACGTGTGGCTGCCGAATTCGCTGGGTGCCAGCATCGGCGTGGTGCAGCTTGTGCTGCGGGCGGTGTATGGCGCTCGTGAGGTGCCTGATGAGGAGCACCACGACATGGAGGGAGGGTGAGTCATCGGCCGATGTTGGGCAGGGCAGGGAGGGCTGAAGGGAAGCGGCGGGGTGTCCTTCGCGGGTAGGCTGCCATGACGTGCCTGCCTTGTGTCGGTGCTGCATTACCACATGCTATTTTCACCTGCAGCAAGTCTAGGTTGGGAGCACCTTAGCTGATTGCATGACATGAGGCCCTGGTAGAGAGTATGAAAGCGCAGCAATTCGCGCAAAGCCGGGGCTGGTCCATGTCTGTGAGCACCGATCAAAGAAAGGTATTCGCTTGCCTGGCCATCGTGCTGAATGCGCCTGGCACGCTCGGGTAGCAACTGCAAGGCACCTGCATGCCGCACCACCATCAAGCATGCAGGCAGCGGGGTTCCTACCTCGGTCGCCTGCCGGGCGTCAAATCAGTCAAGGCAGGTCTGTTGGGCTGCCATGTGCTGCCTGCAGTCATGTCGTAACGCCCGGGAAGGAAAACCCGGGTGCTTATTGGCCGCTGGCCACTCACCGGCATAGACAGGGGATGCTGGCCCGGTGGCCGAGACAGCTGCATATCCGTGTTGAACCACGCGCGTGTTGAGCGCATCCACAACGCTTATGCATGCCTGCAGGCGCCTTATGCTCATGGGTGACTCGATGGGCAAGCAGCCGGAGTATGAGTTGTAGAGGGCGGCAGCATCGCACTGAACAACAACAAGCTTAATACTTACGCACTCAGGCTACCAGGCCCGGCTGTGCAACAGCCGTACAGGCGGGCGGGTGTACATCCTTGTACGATTCAGAATGAATGAATGATGCTCGAGTTTTCGTGCGCTCCTCAAAGCAAACGCCGGCGTGTGGGGCTCTCGCTGTTGACATATGCGTGACAATGCCCATGCGGCTGACAGTGCCCATCCGGGTGCCCCCATGAATCCATGCACACATGCTGAACTGCCCGACAACCAGGGCAATACAGACTCGCCAACGCACCCTACGCAGAGCGCAGTGTGAGAACGCGTTTACAGTGCAGTACAAATACCATACAGGCTGTTTCATCAGATTATTGCTAGCCATGACCACCCGCAACGCCAGGATGCACTCATCAACCGCAGGCTCGTGCTGAGTGGTGTTGCATCTTGCCGCAATGGCTCGCTGCTCCCGTGCCACAAGGGCAATAGCCTATACCGCTCAAACCAATGCCTATGACGCACTGTAATGCCTGTGGCGCGCTATGACCTGCACTCTAACTCCCATAAAAAACACAGACGTGGAAAGCGCAGCGGATAAGAGCAGCGATAAGGGTAGCGGATAAGCCGCCTACCCTTGCAAATGCACACCACCCATGCAGACGCACATGGGACACACCGTATCATATCCGTAAACGCAAGTTCACCAATGCATGAGTGCAAGTGCCACCTTTTGAGGTGCCGAATCTCTCAAAACCCCTACAATGCAGGTACACAGCCACATCCCCCTGATCCCCTCACATGGACGTAGAACTGCATGCTGAAGCATCACATCTTGGGCTCCTGGGAAGCTTGAGGCTATAAAATGTCGACATGTTCCAACTGCAGCCATGTGCCTGCACCCAATCGAATACACACTGCTAAGCACACTGCTGCAATAGCTACACGATGCTGCACACGGGAGCTGGGTGCTCCCGTGCCCCGTTGCATGCCAGGCAGCGCACTTCTGTTGACCTCTTGCGCAGTGGTCGAACATAACAAACAGACAAGGGCATGGCCTCAAGTATGAGCTTGAGCACGCATGCCAAACGGACCAGATCAACCCCGATATACGAAATTGTGGGTTTTACCATGACATCTGCAGTGCTCTTTGGTTGGCATCGATCCAAGAGCGCTGAAGGTGGCATGGTAAAACTCACAATTCCGTACTGGGGGCGCGCTGGTTGTTGCACTGGTCTGTTTGGCATACCTGATCACGCTCGTACCCAGCTTATCCCTGAGGCCATGCCCTTGCCTGCATTTTATGCTCTGGTAATGTCAATGCACCATATCATCATCACCATACGCAGCATCAGGCACGGTGGCGCTGCTGCTCTACCTTGACCCAACCTTGTCACGCGCCCTAGCAGTCCATGCCCTCGAGGCATACACGTTCCTCGAATCCCCTGCATAGGACATACCATACATCACCTGACCATGCATGCTGGGGATCATCTCCCATGCCCTAATGTGCCTCCCGCGCATCCCATGCTCATGGCTGTACTGGATGCTCGTGCTGCTGTACTGCACAACTGTACTGCGTGCCGTAGGCATCATGAAGCTACGACGGGCCTGCTGTCTGGCACGCATAGCAGCACCATGAACACAGGCAGCAAGGCGGACGCGCCGGCATCAGCGGCAGCCACGTTGGTGCCCAACGCAGTGCGCATGTCGCCCGGCGCGACCCGCACCATCAGCATGGAGCTTAAGGGCAAACTCACAACCTGATCGTCCTGGATTCTCAAAATCCACTGTACAGGGAGTCATTTGTGGATCCCCTCTACAGCC
>BDDA01000499.1:20477-32547 GCA_001662385.1 Chlamydomonas asymmetrica
GGCAGGCCGTGCGTGTCCCAGCCAGGCACAAACTTGGCGCGCTTGGCGCGCAGCAGCTGGTACCTGCACACGCGTGCATGCACACACCGACGCACCGCACGCACATGTTATTATATGTACCGCACGCTGATGCGCTGCACACCGATGTACCTGCATGCGCTGCACACCGATGTACCTGCATGCGTACACACCGATGTACCTGCATGCGTACACACCGATGTACCTGCATGCGTACACACCGATGTACCTGCATGCGTACACACCGATGTACCGCAGCCCAGGCCCACACCGTTGCACTGTTGCAGTTTGCATTCAAAGCAGGGCTGTTGTGATACAATCAAGGGTCAGGCAGGGCTATGTGAATGCCGCCCTTGCCTTATGCCGCATGCATGCGGCAGCTCGTGCGGCTGCCGCGAACGGTATGCTCGCTGTCGGCACAGGTCGGCATGAGATTGACGGGGGGGGGGGATCTGCCCACGAGGCGCCGGGCATGCCATGATGGTCTGTGAAATGCGCCGGCATGCGTTTGGCTGAGCTAGCTCCGACACAGGACACTGTCAGGCACACTGCAGGGCGCAGTCAGTGCCCGGGAAGGCTGTAGGCGGTTCGGCGAGTCGTACCGCACCTGTTGATGAAGTCCTTGAGCACCTTGTTCAGCGCGTGCCCTATGTGCAGGTCACCGTTGGCATATGGCGGTCCGTCATGCAGCGTGTACACCTCCTGCGCACACGCACACCACCACCAAGGAGTGGCAAGTGAGGGCGTGCTGCTGCCTGACGTGTGCCTGGGAAATTTAAGGCGCGCTCGCTGCAACGTTGCACGGTGTTGAACTGGCGCACAGCGCAAGACATACTGAGCAAGGCGAGGTTGCAGCGAGGTCAAAGCAGTCCACAGTGCTGTTTGCTCCTCACCCCCTTGTTTTGCTCCACGAGCGTTTTGTAAATCGCCTGCTCCTCCCACCACTTCTGAATCTCCGGCTCGCGCACAACGCTGTTGGCTCGCAAGTTAAAGCTAGTTGTTGGCAGGGTCACTGTCGCACTGTATGGACCTGCACGCAGTTTTAGATTGTGGGCAAGCGCACCCCGTAGGAAGAATGGTCAGTTGATGGCGGGCCCAAGTTGGCCAAACATTGATTGGCAGGATTGGCAGCCCCGGCACAGACTCAAACAGACATGCACCGTGCCAATAGATACTGGAAGGTAAGATGGTCCGATTGAATGCGTTCGCAGCTGTAGAAGGCGCTCCTGGCCCAATGCGGGGCCGCAGCCAGGCAGCCACAAACTCGCGTGGCGCACGAGGGGGGCATCTCAAGCACGCAAGCCCATGAAGTGCTCTGGCCAATACTAGCATCATCATACCTGACTCCTCACTGTCACCCTTGTCCTTCTTGTTGGAGCCCTTTTTGGCCAAGGAAACGACACCACGACGTGGGCCCAGCAACTCGCCGACTTGTGGCAAGCGCCTAGGCAGCAGCAGACGCTGCACCGAAGACCGAGCAACGCCACCCAGCATCTGCAGCAGTTCAAGGCGCACATAACTTACTTTGCCAGCGCATCAGCTGCTGTCACAACAGCATGCTATTTCCACGTCCTTCGCTGAAACGTCCGTGCTGAGCGCATCACCTGTGAGCCTCCTGGCTGCCTTTGGACCTGCATTTCACTGCCTAAAAGAACTACTGCTACCCTTCGACCTCGTCAGCTTGGCAGTCGCGTTATAATGCCGGGAAGGTGCCCGTAACAAGCTTCCGCCTAGCGCGGTCAGCGGGACTACAAGTCAAGATAAGAAGCCCGCTCGCAGCTCTTTGCCGCTCGGCGTCCTGAACGCGTGATACTGACAATCAGGCCTGCAGTGATGTCACAGCAAGATATCCTGCTGGTGCGGTCGTGGTTGGATCGTGATGCAATGCTGTCGGACGGTATCGGAGCTGGCGAAGCTTGCTGCGGATCAGCAGCATCTGAAGGCCACGGGTGCTGCAGTCTGCCGGCCTGCCATGTTATGACTTATGAGAGCTCTGTGCCTCAAGCCCCTCCCCCCCAACACACACAGCAACCACATGCACGGCAGCCACAGCCACACCTGCATACGCATGCACACGTAGCCATGCGTCAAAGTCATGCGTCACGTAGCCAAACGCCTGCAGTATCATTTGCATGTATGCCAGCAGCAAGCAAGCCAGTGATGTGGGCTCAAGAGAGCAGGTCAACGCCTGCAGGGATGCTTTAGCGTGAGCAAGGGTCGGTGTGTGACTGCATACTGTATTGTGTAGTTGACTAGTTGTGTACTTGTGTGTGAAAACTTGTGGGTATATGTTTTATACTTTGTAGCATGTGACTGTGCACTGTGTGCGCAGCCGTGAGTCCAAGCCTGGGTACTGACACGCACTTGTCGGCGCCGGCTAGAACGCTCCAAGCGAAACCACATGCCTCGCGTGTACACACGTGGCAAACCGGCGAGGGCACGCTGCTTTGACGGCTCCTCTGCAACCCAACAGCGCTACCACTGCCCATCAGCGCTGTCGCTGGCAGCTGCATGTAAGACCCATGCATCCAAGAACTTGTGTAGACACATACTGGGTACACGCAAGTGCTCCATCCGGCAAAATGCAAAGCTTACACATACATCCAGCACACGTCAGGGCTGGCGGCAAGCGGCTCACTCAGAACATCACACACATGTGGAAGTACAACTGTACAAGGCACAACACCTGTCTACCGGTGCACGCCACACTGAAGCGCTCCTGACAACAAGCCAAGCCATCATATCCCAGTACACGGGCCCCCCCTCGCCCTCGGGGTAGGGAAGTCGTGACGAGGACTCTCGAGTCACAACGCAAAGTAGCGCATAGCTGAGCGCATAGCCAAGCACAAGTACATACGATGGTGACCGTGCGGCAGTCAGCTTGACGCGGCACAAAACGGTAAACGGCTGGCTGCTCGATGATAGCAGGGTCCACGCCTCTATGACAAGGTGCAATGTCACCTGTGCATGTCACGTCAGCATGTGCACGGGCGTATTAGCAGGGTGCAGGGACTGGATTTGACTTTGTGGTTGTGTTGTGGCGCGGTCGCAATGCCGTGCGTTAACTTTGAAGACAGCATTCCCATGGGGCCGTGCAGTGCGATTATGCGTATCGATAGTACGATAGAGACTGCACCTGGCGAGGCTGTGAGTGTGTTTAATTTACTTCCGTTGGGCCATGCAGTATGTGAGTGTGTGGGGGTGGGGGGGGTGGGGGGCGCAGGGAGCGGAAGGGGCGCACTGGTATGCATGCAAGCAAGCGCGTACACTGTAGAAAATAGCGCATGGACAAAATTGGATCTGCTCGATTGCGTTTGGTCTTTTGATGTATCATGTACATGCACCAGATTATCAACGTATGATGGTGCGCGCCATGTTGCTGACGCCGGTGTCAGGCCCCTGGCTGCGTGCTGAGGGGAAGACGCTCCAGAAGCGCAGCGTCTCGTCGCCGGCGCCCGTCACGATGGTCTGCCCGTCCGGCGAGGCCGCCAGGTACAGTACGCGCATGGTGTGGCCTGAACACGCATCCGCACACACACGCACACACGGGGTCAGTACGGTTTAGGGCAAAGGTGTGTGTAGGAATGCACGGGCACACACACACACACGTGTTGCTGCAGCCGCCAGACCAGCCCAGACACCTCGCCATCGTCAGGTGTAGCTCAACAACCTCACGCGTACGCACACTGCACGGACCCACAGGAAGCAAACAACTTTGAACACGCACGTTTGGGACAGACCGTGCTTACCACATCCGCGATTCCAGACCATTACTCATGCGACCGTCGCCATTAACATCCGAACCTGCCCACTGCCTTGCCTCGCAAACCTACTGCCCTATCACATTACCCTATTCCCTCATATTTACTAGCCCATCCTGGTATGGCATTTGCAACACACATTCATCAGCTTGTGACCAATACATACGGTACGCACCTGTGAGCGTGGCCAGCTTGGCCATGGAGGGGTACTTCCACACGTTGATCTGGTTCTGGCTGTACCCGTGCGTCGACACGATCTCGTTCACGTTCTTCGACCACGACAGGTTGCACACCTGCGCGCCGCGCACACACAGCCAGCCAGCCAGCATCAGCAACGGCATCACCAACGTGCATGCTGCTTGAGTGACATGTGCAAAACAACCCGCAGTGCACGTAGGAGACAGCACGCGCGGTAAGGAGGTAAGTAGATCAGGAGCAGGCAGGCCCCGGTATCCCATTAATCCACCGCACCCAGTACTTTCCACTGGCGGCTAGGTGAGGACGCGATCCAGCACAGCCCGTACATCCCATACAGCATCCCATACAACAGCCCGCGTGCGCCTGGCATACCTGGCTGCCGGTGTCTATGCTGTTGAGCGCGGTGCCGTTCATGGTGTTCCAGAAGCGGATGCGCCTGCGAGCCAGAGAGGCGAGGCGAGCGCAGGCGCAGGCAGGCAAGAGGGGAAGAGGGAGGGAGGGAGATTTAGGCGAGGCAAGAGGCAGCGGCGGCCACAAGACGGGTCAACAAGGCATGTCAATGCAGGCACATGCAGAGGGAGAGAGAGAGCACATTCACGTGTGTGTCAAGTCAAGTAACAAGCAACACACTACCGTATGCGTAACATGGCATGCGTGCGGGTGCGCGCGCAAACAGCGCTCACTTGTCTGCGGTGCCGCCGCCGGACGCCAGCAGGCCGTTCTGGTGCGGCGACCAGCAGATGGCCTTCACCGCCGCCGTGTGTTCCGTGAACTTGAACTGCGCGCTGCTGGCGGTGCCGGAGCCCACGCCGGCGCTGACGCCATTGCTGCCGACGCCGCCGCCCGTGAGGCTCCACACGCACAGCAGGTTGTCGTTGCCGCCGGACGCCAGCTGCCGGTCGTCCGGGGACCACTGTGGGAGACAACGGAGGCCACACATGTGGCACACATCTGTCAACTTCTGGCTGCATATGCGAGAAGTGTATGCTGAGTAGAATGTTGTGTAGTACTGTGACATGTGCTGTCTAGGCCAGAGCACCCTTCGCAGTACCGTACCGCACGCGCTTGCGCGCAGCAGCCGAGCCAACACAACACCCCCCCTCCCCTTCCAGCCTCAGCCATCCCTCCACCCTGAGCCCTTCAGCCTAAAGCCCTGGCACCCTGCAGCCCCTCCTGCCACAACCTCCCCGCCGCATATAGGCATACTGCATGGCCCCACGCGAATCAAACATTTCTTGCAACGCACTCCCCGCTGCCGACGCACCTCGACGCTGCTCACCTCAAGAGCCATGCATACACCCTCAACCCTACAGCCTCTCCAGCCTGCCACACGCCGACGCCACGAACCCTTGAGCCCTGAAACCGCACAGCCCTACAGGCAGCTTTGGCGGCACACAGGCCCTGCCCCCTTCTGCCACACACGCCCACACACACGCTGCCGCACGCCGCGCCTCACCTTGAGGCCGCACACCTGTGAGCGGCCCCTAACCCCCCAGCTAAAACCCTAAACCCGAAAAACCCTAATTATCCCCCCACATACATTGGGGCCCCTTCTGCCACACACGCTGACTCCGCCGCGCCTCACCTTGAGCCCGCACACCTCTGAGCGGTGCCCCACCAGCTTAGCGGTGAAGGGCTCCGGCACGCGAATGTCGCGGTGCAGGATGGTCTTGTCGCGGCTGCCGGAGGACAGCACGCTGGCGCTCCACGCGAGCGCGCCCACGCGCTGCCGGTGGCCCTCCATCACCCGCACCTGCACGTGGGCATGTGACCATGATGATGATGAGTAGGGCGGCGCATGGTCAAGAACACACGCATGCATGCATGGCTCATGCTGCATGCACGCACCCACGATCATCGAGGGGCACTATGCAGCTCCATGCTCTTGTCAGCTTGCCACCTATCCAATGCTACCCACGATCATGCGCAAGCTGAGCACACCGCTCGAAGATCTCTGTGGATTGCTCTGTGGACTTGCTCTGCATGCATGGTGCATCGAGCCCCGTGCACCACACATGCAACGCCAGAATTTCCAGCAAGGCCAGCAAGCGAGTGTCAAGTCAGGCACCATGATACGCTCGCAGTAATGCATCCCAGTTTCAGCGTTTCAGCGTCGTGCACGCTGACACGCCGCGGCCAGCCAAGGCCAAGCCAGGCCCAGGCCCAGGCCCAGGCGCAACCCTCTTACCATCTTCATCTTGGCTACGTCCCACAGCTGCAGGCGGCCGCTGTTGGTGCCGACTGTGATGTAGGAGCCCTTGGCGCTCCACGCCACGCTGGACACGCTGTCGGCCGGCGCCAGGTCACACAGGCGCGTCACCTGACAGGGGGGCACACGCAGGCACACGCATGCAGGCACACACAGAGGCATGGATGTTGGATCACCCAGATGAAACCATGGCTGCCAGAACTGTTTACATGCAGAGCTGCTTCATGAACCCTGCATGATGCTGATGTGCTGCACTAAGCCCTGTGGCCCTCCAACACACCAACTCAAGTGCATAGCTTTGTGAGCCTCTTCTGTTTTTTTTGGGGGGGGACAGGAACGGACTTCTGCTCGCCTGGTCCCCATCCGGGGGAAGCATGGGCCGTTTGGCCGACATGCTCCCGATGCAACATAACACAACATGGACGTCGTACACCTGTCGGCGTGCCTACCGTAATCCAAGCGCGTAATCATCCAGCCGTGCAGAATGAATGCAGTACAAATGCAGTACACGGTGTGCCGCACCTTGCTGGTGTGCGCCGACCAGAGGTACACGACGGACCATGGATCGTGCAGTACAAATGCAGCACAAATGCAGTACAAATGCAGTACACGCTGCGCCGCACCTTGCTGGTGTGCGCCGACCAGAGGTACACGACGGAGCCAAGCGCCACCGCCAGCACGTTCTGCGCCGACCAGTCCACGAGGTTGAGGTAGAAGTCGTCCTGCAGGCCAGGAGCGTCAAGCACCTGCACACAGCACACCACCACACACCATGCACACACAGGACAGATGGGTGGGGAAACGGTGTGTGGCTGGGGGTGGGGGGAATTGGGGGGTGAAGGGGGCAGGTGCTGTACCACGCCAGCCGCGCATGCGGAGCAGCACCCAACATATGCTCATATGCCATTTACGGCACATGCGTCGCATGTGTCGCGTGTATCATCACACGCATCAGGCTCATACCCTGAACCCTGAACCCTAAACCTGCACCGATATGTACCCTGAACCCTTAACCAAGCGCACCCGTGACGTGCGCTTACGGTACACTGTGGCCAGCTGAGAACCTGCTTGTCTGGCATTGGTGCCATGCATGCAACGTGCAAGCCAATAGCGCCAGGATTGCAACCATTGTGGTGATGACTTGCCGTCACGCAGCATGCGTCGCAAGCATGCATGGCCCTGTCCGACGCAGCAGCCGTTGCGGTACAAAGTACAGACTGAATGCGCCCCTGGCCGCAGCTGCGCAGCGTCTCTGCAACATCAATACGCTCGCATGGCGGCCAGCCGCGAAGCGGACCCCCATGGGGGGGGCTCGGCCTCCCCCCATGGGGGGGCTCGGCATCCCTCCAGTAGGAACAGGCGCATGCCAGCATTCATGTCCTGTGCAGTATGCGCGAGTGCTACTTGCTGCCTGCATGACCTTGGCTGGCGATGCGCTGCGGGCTGCTGCCTTCATGCGCATACACACGGCTGAATGTGTGTGTGTGTTTGCAGCGTCAACACAGCTGCTCGGTTGAACGCATCAGGGGTATGCTGGATTGCGGAATGGTTTGCGAGGTCCTGGCGTCGCAACAGGGCGGACAGGCGCATGCGCGTCACGCTTGGCACTTAGCCAGCGTGCATGAGCATTTGCGCGCGTGCACCTCGCTGCGCACCTTGAACGGCGCCCGAGCGATCTTCCGGGGCGCTCTCCGGGGGCTGGCAAAGGGGGAGAGCGTGGTAGTGCTGTCGTCGCCGACCGGGGCGACCGCGAACGGCGACTGCGGCTGCGGGCCGCCCAGCGGGCTGTGGATGTCGCCTGTTTTGTACCTGAACAGCTTCTTGCCAGGGCTGGCAGGCGAGCGGAGCTGTTCGAGCTGCTGTGCCTTGTCCGGCGAAATCGGCC
The DNA here is from genome assembly GCA_001662385.1 of Chlamydomonas asymmetrica. Taxonomy (NCBI): domain Eukaryota; kingdom Viridiplantae; phylum Chlorophyta; class Chlorophyceae; order Chlamydomonadales; family Chlamydomonadaceae; genus Chlamydomonas; species Chlamydomonas asymmetrica. The sequence goes on from BDDA01000499.1 coordinate 28,549, forward strand.
CGGGGTTTGATGCGCCCAGCAGTTCTGACCGCAGCAAGAGGTTGTACGCGGGGTTCACATCCTACGAGGCAAAGCACAAGCGAGCAGATCCCCTGCTGATCGAAGAAGCTGTGGAAAGGAATCCAACGAGTTGTGCGAGGCCAGACCTGTGTGTTTGTCAACACGCCACGAGGCAAAACAACGTACCTCTCGGTCCTGTACGCTCTTGGAGACTTCCGACGTTGCTAGCTCCCTATCTAGTGCGCTAAACTCAAGCCGCCCAACGACTGCTCTTGAGGGTATGAACCGGTCGCTGTATGTTATGCGCGGTTTGTTGGGCGACCAGTACGGCGAGCGCGGGGGGCTGTTTATGGGCTGTGATGGCTGTGAGCTCCTGCTGTTATCTTTGAAGGGTGTCCCATAGCCAAACAGGCCGCTGGGCTGGCTGGATGTGGAAGGTTGGAGGTCGCTCACAAACGACCCAGTCTCAGGCTCCATGTTAGTGGGCTGTCGCCGCGCCCAGTCCAAACTTGTGTGGCAGCAAGGGCGTGCCAAGCGGCTTCACCAGCTGCGTGTTTGAAACTTGCTGCTCAAAGAGCTCAAGGGTAAGTGCGCAGCCTGAAAACACACATCAGCTGACGCTGCAACCCATGATGGCTAGAACCGTTGTTCACGATGCGGGTGGCGCGTGGACGTACACAAAACCTGCAGCCAAGACAGGCACAAAGTGCCGTAAGCACGCAAACATAAGTTGGAACCGCGCCCCAAGGCCGCACTGCGGACAGGACACGTGGGACACAAAAGGTCTTGCGGGGTCGAAGCGTTGACCAAACCGAACCCACCTGCGCACCAAGCTATGTTGACCCGAAAGCTGCAAGTGTTTGCAATATCAGAACGTTACAGCGCAGTATTAGCTCAAAAGGCCCTGTTTCCTTTGTCGATGCTGCTGGTTTTACGTTTGAAGTGGGTTGTGGGTGTAGCACACAGGGACAGTGGTGGCGCAAGCGAAGAACTCAGAGATAGGAAAGCTCTATGTAATGGGAGGGACAATCTCTGCAATGTACTTGTAACGCTTAGGGAAACGCTTAGGGAAACGCTGATGCCATGCCCTCAACCTGCTGACAAATGTGGGCGAGCCGGATGCAGCGGCGATGCCCGCCAACCCTTTTGGCTCCCCTTGGCTGCATTTTGCAAAGCTGGTTTATTCACACGTGCAGCCTTGTGCCTGTGTGTTGTTTACCCTTGGCTTCCTGCTTCAGTGCGTGTTGTTTCAACCAGCTCAGACAGTCAGCAAGCACCATGGCGGACGCAGGGAGCTCAGGGCCTGTGAGCATGGGACAATCGAAAACTCCCGTAGGTAGGTCTACAGAGCCATGAGATTTCGGTGGCGTCAGATCGGCCACGGCTGCTTGGTCTTGCGTGCAGCAGTCTGCAAAGTTGGATGGTGTTGTGCCCTGCTGTGCTGCAGAGTTCTTGAAGGCTATCAAGGGGAAGCCGGTGCTCGTAAAGCTCAATTCCGGCGTGGACTATCGAGGTTTGTACGCGTGCAGACGTTTGGAAGGTTTGCACGCGGTCGGATGGGTGCGTGTACAAACAGGCACTGTGGGGTGCACGTTCTTGCAGGGATCTTGGCTTGCCTGGATGGCTACATGAACATAGCCATGGAGCAAACGGAGGAGTACATCAACGGGCAATTAAAGAACAAATATGGAGATGCGTTCATCCGTGGCAATAATGGTGAGTCTGCCCATGTTGCTTGCAGTCTATGTGCACATGCAACACGTTTTGAGCCTTATGCAGGGTTCTCTACATGTTAGCTTGCTGCACACACCTTGATGCGTGCCAATAATGCTATCCGAGTGTGCTTGACGACCCTGCGTCTGTGCTGAACCGTGTGCAACCCTGCAGTGCTCTACATCAGCACACTCGGGAAATAATAGCAGGCGCCTGGTTTCCAGCGCTCGGCTATCAACTGTGCCGCTCGCACAGCTCAGCCGAGCTGCGCTGGCCTCGTCGACCTACGCAGTCTGGGCAATTCGGCTGTCATCACTGCAAAGCACGTCTTGGGAGGCAGTTCTCGTTACAAGTCGTCATGGGCGACGATTCCCATCTCAGCATCCAGCTCCTCTTTCATCTCTATGTAGTCCAGCGCGGCTTTGTGCGACTCCGTGAGAGCGAACATCACCGCCGCAGCGCGCAGGAAGGACGTGTGCGAGCGGCCGCGCAGGTGGAATGACACAATGTGCATGAGCCAGTCCCTGCACTGGGCGTTGCACTTCTTGGTGATGAGCTGCTCCACGGGGCTCTTCACGGCCCAGCGGTTCTCCATGTTGTCAAACAGCACGTGGTGCAGCGGGTTCTCAAACCTGCACCACAGGCATGTATGCCGCACGCATAGTACACACGCCCGCACAGTACACCACACGTCCACGCTTATGAGAATATGTGCATACAGTACAGTATGTGACAGCACGACGGGTGCACAATGCTCCATATCGTCTGCGTTTGCTGCGGGCGGGCGTTGTTTTCCACTGCGCTTTTTGTGTTGCATGCTGCCGTGCTAAATCCAATCGGCATGTGCTTGACAGGAGACGGTGCACAGTGCATGGTGCGGTACATGAGAGATACTCGCGTTCCTCTCCCCCAAACAGCCGCTGCGCTGCACTTTCCCGCCCTCTGTGCCTCTTGCCACCGTGCGATCGTGCCCGCGGCAGCTGTGCTGTGTAGCGTTGCGCCTGTCCGTTGTCTGCACATGGTGCAGCTCGCAGCGCGATGCCTCATGCTCCGAGACCGGCTGCCTATGTATCCTGTCTCAACCCATGGTCAGGGTTTAAGATGACGGAGTACCACAACCCTAACCTCGTCAAGATGGGGTATCAGCATGCAGGCAGGCAAAGCATCGTGACTGCCTGGCAACCGGGGCAGGGCTATCGTGCACCCCCTCCACGCCTCGCCCTGAAACACACCGCACACCAACCAACGCTGCTTGTGCAGCGGGTCCCTCGCCTGTGACTAAACCCTAAGCCCTAAAATCCCAGGGTGGCTGTCTGATCTGCCACCCACCTCAGTGCATAGCCCGGGTCGGTGAAGCCGTACCCCGCCTTCCACACGCAGCTGCTGAACAGGCAGTCGCTGCCGCTGCACCCCGTCGTGGCGTCCATGCAGCGGTGCGCCCACTCGTAGCTGATCCGCCGCATCAGCCCCACGCTCACGAGCACGCCCGCGCCGCCGTGCGCGCCCACGAACGGGCAGCGCGTCTTGTTCTTGGGGCACGCGAGCTCGCGGCTGCAGTAGGGGCACGCGGGCCGGGGTGTCCAGAAATTGGTCTGCACCGTCGCGATCGCGCTGGTGTTGTAGCCGCAGGGCACGCAGCGCGGCGCCTGCAGCGCGGGGTGCTGCATCGCCCACCAGAGGTTGTCAGAGAGCGCGGCGGGGACGTCGGGGTCGAACTGGGACACGAGCCGGCGTACGCCTGGCATGAAGAAGAGCGTGTCTGCGTAACGTCGGCACGCGCGAGTACGAAGGTGTAGCGCGGGCACGCGCAGGAGCGGCGGGGGAGCAGCACCAGGCAGGGCATGGAGGGCGTTTGTGGTTTTGAACGTGTGACCATGTGTTTGAGTTATTTGCTCCCGTGGGGCCATGCAGTGTGCCTCCCATGGGGCCGTGTGCATGTGACCATGTGTGTGTGCATGTCATGCAACTATGCAGGGAATGCATGCACGGGGGTGGGAAACAAGGCAGCACTATAGGCATCCCATTATGCGTTGCAGGGTAGAGGTGACACGCATGGTCGCATGGGGCGCCCAAGAGACAATTTGCATCACATTATGTGTGCATACGGAAACAAGCGAGGAGGGAGAGAGAAAAGGGTGTGCATGTGCAGAGAGCTGCCCAGCAGGCAGACGAGGAAGACACAGCCACGGGCGAAGAACGGCGGGTCATGCCGGGCGTATCAACAAAGCTAAGGGGGGGGGAGGGGCTGAGGTAGCGAAGCACGTTTGGGGGGGGGGGGGGGGGGGG
>BDDA01000499.1:51186-78831 GCA_001662385.1 Chlamydomonas asymmetrica
TGGCGACATGCATGCACAAGCAGCATTGTCACTCAGGCATGGATGCGAGACGCTGTGTGTCGGGCCTGGCCTCAAGCGGCTCCCCGGCCTGACGGACTACGGCCGCTGTCTGTGTAGCACGTCCGTTCGTCCCGCCGCGCCGCCGCCGCCAGTGCCGCGGGGAGGTAGCTGAGTGTCAGCTGATAAGCTGATTTTGCGCTGCTGGTATCTGGGGCGTAGAGGTGTGGCTTGGTGCCGATCAGGCGGCGCAATAGCCGCAGAAGCTGACCCTTCGCATAGCCGCGTCTGATGAGGCGGGCGATACACTGCGCCGTGCTGCTGGCGAATCCGTCGACTGTGGTGTTGTTGGTTGCGAAGCGGGTGAACTGTCCTGCCAAGATGGCTCGTTTGCTCCGGTCGTCGACGTTGGAGGTACTGGGGATATAGCGGTTGATGAAGACGTCGTCAAAGCTGCTGTCGTTCAGCTTGTCAAACAGGCTGAGCTGCAGGCGCGCTGTGCCGTCGACGTGAGACTGTGTGCCCAATCAATCGACTTGAGGTAGCCATGTAGATGCATGCAAGCCGTTGAGGCGAGCGTTGCAGTCACGAACGGTGGGTCTGATGTGTGCCTGTGCCCCGTGCCGCTGCATACGCGCACTGGCTGGGGGCACGTGCTGTGGTGGCGTTCGCGCACTTGCGAGGCTGACGGGGTCGTGTGCTGTTCTCATCGCGGCATTGACTTTGTGCTTTGCGCTGTTGCAGCAGGTTTGTGCTGTTGCATCTGGTGTCCTGCTCACCAACCTAGGCACGCATGCTAAACTGATAAGCAGATGCGCAACTGATTAGCAGATGCGCCGTGCGTGACTCTACCTCAAAGAAGCGTGCACACTGGGGTGAATACTACTGCGTGCATGCCGTGTGAGCGAATGAGCGAGAGAGCAGTGCATGGCCGCACCCCTTTCGTAGCACTTGCAGCAAGTCTCAGAACCAGCACAGAATTCCCGGCAGGCGGGTGGCACAGCTGCAGGTGGATGCCACAGCACCCACCTGTTTCGGTACGGCTTGTTTGCCAGTACAGCACTTCACAGCTAGCGGATAACATGCAAGCTGAGCACAGAACAGAACAGCCGTGCGTGGTTCGTTTTGTTAATGTGTTGTTTCCTGGGCCATCACTGTGCTTGGCTTCTGCATCTGCTGCTGTTGCTGCTAGGCTTCTCCGAGCCGGCTGGATAGGACACTGTGCAGGGCAGCTCCAGGGCAAGCGCTGCCATGGCTCCCTCCAACCCTGCACCAAGATGGATTGTTCCACAACCACAGCATGCACAGCACAGCACACATGCAAGATGGATCACTCCAGGATGCTGACACAGCCTGAGGCATTGCATACTCGGTTGCTTCTCCCGGTGCCCTGTTTCGGATCCGAGCCTCTGGCTATACTGGTCTGGGTGATGCCGCTCTTTGTCTCTCTCTCTTAGTGCACACTCACGCACAACATTGCATACAGGACGTTGCAATTGAGTACTTCCTGGTGAGCGCTTGTGGCATGATGCCAGGTTGCCTGCACGGCAATGGTGCTCACCGCACAGGCCATATAAAACCATAAAAGCATTTCAGTTCAGCACAAACAAAGCGGATGTTGCTTGACTCACCCTCCCCAGTGCGTATTAGCTCAGACGCCCAACCCACGAACGGACGGATGGGAGACAGCGCAGCGCATGCAGGGCAGTGCAGGGCAGCCGCCTGCCACCAGTGAAGTAACAATCAGGGCATGCATGCAGTACAGCAGTACAGATACCGCAGTACAATGCGGTGTGCAACAGTGTGTGTGGCGATGTACGCCCGGATATTGCTGTGCGCTGAACGCACCCCCAAACTCCGAAGGCAGCCGGGATGCGCTGTGCAGTGTGCACACTGTATTATATGTGTCACCACTCACCACACAGCAAGCACACACGCAGTACAATATGCACACACACAGCTCCACACTGTGAAGAGCGCAATGGGCGACGGCAATCAATCTGACGCGTTGGTACGCATGAGCGCAGCACACATGCAAGGTGGTGATGGCGCCAGAAGAGGGTCGACAGGGGTGGTGCATTGCGGAGTAGTACGTTGAAGCTGAAGCGGGGGGGGCGGGCAGCAGTGCAAGACACTGGTCGGTGCAGGTATGAGAGACACAGAGGGCGTTAGGCGCGTAAGAGATACGAAAAACCTCACACACGAGATGTAGGTGGCATCAAACGTCCGAAACCCTAAAACCTGAGCCACACAGGCCAAACAGTAAATGGTGCGGACGGCCTCAGGTGCGGGCCAACATGTGCACCACAGCGGCACAGCTTGAACAACAATGTTGCAGGGTGGAAGGCGATGAAAGAAATCTGCAGTGAAATCTGTGCACGCGTGTGTGTACATGAGTCACAGTTACGGGCATATTGCTACCGTATTATATGAAGGTCATCACCGAAGGAAGCAGTCCGTGACCGAAGAGATAGATAGGCTGGAGGCTTGTGAGCTTGTCCAATGGCACTATGCCGGTGCATGCGCGTGCGGCAGGCAAGGCGCGTACCGGTACATCAATGCATAAATAGTGGACAGTTGGCGTGGCCTCAACCAACAACGGCTCACCCTGTGGTCCCAGCCCAGTACGTTCAGTACGTCCAGGTGACTACCGCTCAGCACCGCGTTGTTGCCTTGTCACTTTTATCACCAACGTACGCGGTGCGTGCGAGAACGTGCAGTCGCGCTCGCACATCATCCGTCCTTGCCATGCGGTGCCACCTGAACCACCCCACGCATGCATGCACTGGCACTCGTTCATGCCATGGGCAATGCGACCTGATGTCATGATGACTCATGTGCGGTACGACTCGACCAGCCGAGCGCTTGTGCGGTCATGCAGGCGGCGGCAGCGGCGCGTGTGCGGGTGCGCAGCGGTGCGTCGTGTGAGCCATAGCCCCTTGAATACAGTGTGTGACGACCATGAGCTTGGTCCCGTGCACGATGAGCTTGGTCCCGTACACGCGCGTCCAGCCAGACCGCTAGGCGGCCAAAACAACAGGACTCGAACGGAATGCGCAGACGACAAAGGAGCCTACGATGGCACCGGTGTGACGAGGGTTCAAGATTTGAGTACATGAGAGGCAAGGGAAAACAAACGTAAATTGCGTCGCCCGTTGCCAAGTCAGCGCGTGTGTTACGTGGAGGCATTTGCAGGAGGCATGTAGAGTGGGCCAAGGCAACACGGTGGGGCACGGGCGGTGATGCACAGTGCAGGGAACGTGTCCTGGGTTCAAACAACTTGCAAGCTTTCAGGCGGTGATGATGCAGTGCAGAGCAGTGATGCATTGACGTGGGGCCGCGGTGCAGCGGTCAGGGTCACGTGGCTGCAGGTGCACGCAGGCGAGGCCATGCAGGCGATGCACTCATGCATGATTGCCAGAGAGTAGAGGGCATCAGAGGATATCGCATCACGCGCGTGCATGTGTGTATGGAGGTTGAATTACGTAAGTGTGCATGATTGGTCCATATGCTGTACACCCGGGGTGGTCACGCAGGCCGTTAGGGGATGGGACTAGCTTAGTGGATACTGCGCACGATGCAGTAAGGCCGACGCGGCCCGCAGTGTGTGTGACTCGTTCATTATGCACAGCCAGCCAGCTGAGGCAGCAGGCGCAGGGCTGCCCTCATCGCGGGCAAGCTGTGAAGCATTACCGTATGCATTTATTTACCGTACATGGCAGAAATGATGGGATGGGATGGGGGGTCGGGGTTTGGGGGGAGGGTGAAACCTTGCGCCACCCCGCATCGCCACCATGAAATGGTGGGGGGCACCTTGTGCTACCCTGCAGCTTCCTCAACCCTCAACCATGAAAACATGCAGGTAGTAAGTGCGGGGTTCAAACCCAAAACACGGGTGTGGGATTCAAAGTGGAAGACCAAGTAGCCTCTGCACCGTTGATGGAGACACGGAAACCATGTGATCGTGCGAACTCCCTGGTGCAAACAAACACACGCGCGGTTCCCTCCCTCGCAAAAATGCACAGTGCACGCCAATGCACATGCTCTTCCTCGTTACCGTGGAAACTGGGGAAGCACCCGTTCATTCAGCGGCGGTGAGGTGCACACAGCGTGCTGGTTTTCATACGCAATAGCGCGGATTGTCTCAAAATGTTGTCCCAAGAGGCAGGGCGGATTTTGCCGCAGAGAGTCAGCCACGTACAGATCCCTTTGCAGCGCAAGATTGACGCATCGTGTCATAGCACGTCGCCTACGCCACAATGAAGAAATGCCACACACACGGTGCTGGCAGGATATCACACTGCATGGCCCCACCGCAGCCTCTTCCTGACGCAGCACATACACACACCACACACACCTGGTGCTGGCAGGCCAAGCAAGTCCATGTGCGCATGCGCACACACGCAGCGCTCGCATGTGCGTGTGGGGAGTGGGCAGCGTACGTGCCAGCATGTGTGACGGTCGATTGCGTGCGCGTGTTTGTGCACCACACGATGAACTTCAGGATGAATCGATCAGGAGGCTCACACTTCGGTGACCAGCCGCTCTCTCGTAAGACTCCATACGAATGCGCTCATGGTTGCGTGCACTAGGGGACTGACTACACTGCAGAAGCGTGCCACCATGCACACCACACGCGCACCATGCGGGTGTGAAGGGGAAGGGGGGAAGACTTGAGAGGGATTCACTGGGCGGCCATCCAAACGCGATGGACTGGGCGGCGATCCGAACGCCATGGACTGGGCGGCCATCCACAGTCCAAACGCGATGGACCAGGCAGCGCGGGAAGGCCACCTGGCCCGTAATCACGGTGGAAAGGGGATCATGGCCCTGCTGCACACTTGCAATCCCCAGCCCTCCCTCCCCCATGAGGAGCGCAAGGCAATCCCCCATGAGGAGCGCGAGGCAATCCCCCATGGGGAGCGCGAGGCAATCATACACCCCTTTTCGCCGTGCAGCTGTCATGCGGAGGGAGGGAACGGGACAGTCCTGTGCATGCCGGGAGGGAAGCAGCTACTGGCACAACAGGCGGTATTTCGCATACATAGCTTAAAACACAACGAGACGGTGGTGCGGGGACCATGGTAGCGAGTACGATGCCGTATAAATACCGTTGATCACAGAGTCGGAGTCAGCAGTCGGAATTAGAGGGAGCACAAATAGGAGCACGAATAGGAGCACGAATGGGAGCACGAATGGGAGGGAGCACAAATGGAGGACGATTGCCATCGCTTGCGGCGGGTGATCGCTGAATACCACCGTTTGTGCTGCCGACGTCAACACACACCATCACCGTCATGATTATACATGCGCAGGAAAGGGCGCGCAGAAGGGTCGGCACGTGTGCCGCCACAATGCTGGCATACACGCACATGGCAACACACACGACGACCAATCAGCGCGCCGACTGGTCTCGGTCCAGAGAAGGGCATACAGGACGACGTGCGCTTGGGTGCCGAAGTGAGTGTGGCTGGAGCGGAAACTAATAGGTCATCATGGTGCGCCAATATCGTTGATGCTCATGGTGACGGTTGAAGCCACACATAAATCCATGCCACACTCGATTCCACGCTCGATTCCACACTCGATTCCACACTCAAGTCCCCTGATTAATGCCCTGAGCTGCACATAGGGAAGCAGACACTTGTCTGAGACAGGGTGTTGACATCACCACGAGTTCCCTAGGGTTTAGGGTTACCTTAAACCCTAAACCCTAAAACCCCTAAAAACCGTTGGCTTCACCAGGAGTTCCCTAGGCACACCAGCTTGGGCTGCTCGCCCACGCCCAGGTCGATGAGCGCGGTGGCGGGCGGCCCCCCACGGGGGGCAGCCGCCCCCCCATGCTCCCGCTCCCCCGCCCGGCTCATACTCATGGCGTACGCCACCTGCCCCGGCGCCTGCGCCGGCAGCATCAGCCCCTGCTGGTGCGGCCCCAGCTGCCGGTTGCACCGCAGCGCCGCGATCTGCTGCATCGCCGCCGCAACCTCGGCATCTGTATACACCACCCGCTGCTGCCGCTGCTGCTGCTGCTGCTGCTGCTGCTGTGGTTGTTGCTGCTGCTGCGGCTGCTGCGACCGGAGGGCGGGCGACGCAGCGCCGCTCCGCGGCGCTGGCGAGCCGGGCGGGGAGTGCGTTTGGGTTGGCGGCGGGGGCGTTGAGGAGGACGACTGAAGCGCCGCACGCGCCGCCGCTACACTGCGCAGGACCGCGCCGCCGGGCGGGGGGTGGGCGCGCGGCGGCGGCGGCGCCGCAGGGCCGTCCCCGGCGCTAACAACGCCTGCACGCGCCTCGGCGGGGGCGCTGACGGGCACCACCATATACTGTGGCTGCTGCTGCTGTGGCTGCTGCTGCTGCTGAGGGCGTAGGGATGGCTGCTGGTGTTGTGTACGTGTTGTGTCCATGCAGCGCGACAGCAGCGCCTGCAGCACCGCTGATGAGAGCGTCGTCGTCGCCGCCGGCGCCGCTGTTGGGGCTGGCACCGCACCGCCAGCGCCGGCGGCTTGCGTTGTCCATGTCCGGTAGCCGTCGCCGCCTGCTGCATGCTGCACCACACGCATCAGATGGGGAGGGTGGGGTGGCCCGGCTTGATTAGGCCCCTGCTGAACTTGTATCACCTGCATCGGCTGCTGCTGCTGCTGCTGCTGCTGCTGCTGCTGCTGCTGCAGAGGTGGCGGTGGAGGATTGTCCCGCGCCTCTGCCATCACAGTATCGACTGCGTCAGCAGCAGAGGCGCGGGCGGCGGCAGCGGCAGCTGCGGGACGGGTGCGGGGCGGCGGAGGTGCGGCGCGCGCGGGCGGCGGCGGTGGCGGTGGGCCGGGGTGGCCCGAGACTAGCTCGATGACGATATCGCTCTGCTGCCCCTGCAGCAGCTGCTGCAGCTGCGCCGCATTGAGACGCAACACTTTGACAGCGCCCAGCAAAGGAGGAGGGTTCTCCGTGGTGGGGTTGTGGTGGGCAGCGACAACAGCCTGTTGCTGCTGTTGCTGCTGTTGCTGCTGTTGCTGCTGTTGCGTGACCCACATCGCCTCCTGCTTACCAGCAGACTGCTGCTGCTGTTGCTGCTGATTCAAAGAGGGAGCCTGCTCCGTGACCCACATCGCCTCCTGCTTCACAGCAGACTGCTGCTGTTGCTGCTGCTGTTGCTGCTGATTGGTAGAGGGAGTCTGCTGTAGCAGCAATCCCGCCTGCTTCTGCTCCGTGACCCACATCGCCTCCTGCTTAACAGCAGACGGCTGCCGCTGCTGCTGCTGCTGCTGGTTATCCGTGACCCAAATCGCCTCCTGCATCAACGCAGGCCGGTGTTGCTGCTGCTGCTGCTGCTGCTGGCCAGCCGGACCGCCGCCCGCACGTTGAGCCGCTCCTGCACCAGCCGCGCCGGAACCGGCGCCGGCGCCGCTACTCGTCTCCTCGAGCCGCTGAATGCGCTCCACGTGCAAACCCGCGGCGAGCAGCATTGTCAACGCGTCCCCGCCAGCGGGCGGCACCAAGTCAGCGTCAGCGTCAGCATCGACGTCAATGTCAACGTCAATGTCCGCCACATCCTGGCTGCGTTTCAATGTCGGCGAGGGGGGCCGTACGGAGGGGGCGGGGCGCTCGGATGCTGCCAGGTCCGTACGGCTTGCTATGGGGCGGTGGTGGTGGTTGTGCTGCGGGCTCGCCGCGGGCGATGCTGCGCGCCCCTGGCTATTGCTGGCTTGAAGCTGGGGCAGCAGGCGGAACGCCGTCTGAGGGCCCGCGTAGGATGCGACTGGCGCAGGCGCACGCGTGGCTTCGTTCACCACAATATATCGCTGCGGCTGGTGCTGCGGTTGCGTGTGTTGCCCGTGGTGGTGGGACTGCTGCCGGTTGCCTTTGAGCTCCGCTTGGCGTGCACCCCCCGTGCCTGTTGCATCCAGCGCTGCGGAGGCAGCTGCAGCGGCAGCGCCAGCGTGCTGCGTTGGCACAGTGTCGTCCTCTGCCGACACGATGTGTTTTAGTGCGTGTGCGGTGCCCCTGCTAGGCCTCACTGGCAGTGCACACGGCGCCTGCGTTGTGTCGTTGTTGCGAGAGTGACTCGCACACTGCAGCTGCTGCTGTTGGTGGTGGTGCTGCGGGTGCCTGTGCGCAGAAGCGTCTGGTTGCAGGCGCGGGGCCAGTGGCGCGCCCGCGCTCTCAGGGCCGCCCGCGTACGGCTCAAAGCGGCCGTTGCTGGCCTCGTGCGGCCGCTCCGCAACGCAGCGCAGCGGGCCACCTGCACCCCTGGTGTCCTTCGTCACGTAGTTCCCGTTTGCGTAGCTCCCGTTTGGCTCCTGCGTAGTGCTGCTCAAGCTCCCCGGTGCGCTGGGAACGCTAGCGGTGTGCGAGGGCGGGGCTGCGCCAAACGAGCTGATGAGGCCATGCTTTCGGTCCAGCTGCTGTTGCTGTTGCTGCTGGAGGCTGCTGCTGCTGCTGAGAAGCAGCTGCTGCAGGTCAAACAAAACTGTCACGCCGTTTGGAAGCTGGTGCTGAACCAAGCGGGCGCTCGGTGCAACCGCGTTGTCACCAGGACCGCCTGCCATGGAGGCGGGCGCTGACACAGGCGAGGTCGCGAGCAGCTGCCCTGCCACCCCAGGGATTGATCTTGTGGAGGTTAGGCAGCCTTGGCCCTGAGATTGGGACTGCTGAAGGCCGCTGTCATCGTCGCTTGTTGGCCCGCCAGTCGGGCCCTGCCACTCCAAAGGCTGGCTGTGCCCGCTGAGACCAGCGTGCTGATAAACAGTCTGGCCGTTTGATGGTGCGCCGTCCGGGCCTTCGCCCAGCAGCTCAGGCTGCAAACAACAGGGGTAGCGTTGCAGGCCGTAATGTTGCAGTTTTTGGGACTGCTGCGGCATGACAATGGCCTGAGACATTCGGACGCATCCTTCAGACACAAAAAAAGTCTTTACCAACAAGGAGCTGGAAGTCAGCTACCAAGGGATTTCGCCCAGTGCGGTTGATGCAACACTGTTTAGTGCAGCAAACCCGCAACGAACCCTAGGCCACCAACTGGAAAACACTCTGACTGGTGCAACACAGCCTACCAAGCAAGCTGCACCTGGGTCAATCCAGTGCAACAAAGCTTATGCCACAGGGTGTCCATGCAGGGACAACTGACCCACCTTGAAGCTTTTGGTGCAGTTTGCATGCCGACGAAGCTGCGAAAGCGTTGGCGCACCTGCGCCCCACACCTGCAAGCGCAGGGTATCCCACTTACTTAGGTGAGAACCAGTGCTTGCAACGAAAACAAAGCACAAGCATGCACTTGATGCGAGAACCGTTCGCGCCACCCTCCAACGCGTACCACACCCTCACCTTCACAGCGTTTGCAGCGTGCCACCTGTCGTGAGGAGCATGGAGTAACATGCGAGCAGCATTCGGTGTCACAGAACTGTAAAGGGCAGACAAGCGCTATACAGCTAGCTAGCCCTGCTGTCCGCTCTCCAGCGGTGGGCTACGTGCACACGCTGCTTCAGCAATACAGCAAAGAGCGACAGCAGCAATAAGCTCATTGAGCTCACTTTGCTATTGCTTCCGACGAGGGCCGTCGGCCTGTCCTCAAATACTCAGGCTTCCAGAAGCCCTCGTTGAATGGTGCCCAGAACCCCTGCGTCAACACACGAGACCAAAGCAAAGCAGGACGGCAAATTATACACAGCGTTGTCAAGTACTATGGGACTACGACATACGGGCGCTTTCAAACCAGCAACCTAGGTGCCTGCACTCGGCATCTCAGCCACCTCATGCTTTCACGCGGCGCGGTCGTTATCACGCTGCTGAGTTGAAGTTTAAGTCACTGCCGTAGCCCAAGGAAACCTAGTGCACAGCAGCAAAGCATAAACCGAGGCCCGTATGGCTGCTGAAAGACCAGGAGGGTTGCAGGAGTGATAGGACGCCACTGGTAGTTGATGCAGCGCTGCACCTAGCGGCTAAGCCACAGCAGCAAAGGTGCATCCACCACGCTGCACCTTGCTGCCGGCAGTGCTGTCCAAGACCTTTCACATGGCTCAAAGAAAAGCACCAGGGAGCTTGCAACAGCAACACCAACACAAACACGCCTGCAAAGCGTTAAGGACCTAGGCAGAAGCCACTGTTGTTCTGCCAGCAGCAGACTTGTCAACTGCAAGCTGGGCACGATCTGCGTGCCGGCGCACACACCGCCCACTGCGCTCAACGCCACAAGGAGCTGAGCGCTGCGCCGGCATGTGCAGCTGACGCGCACACCTGGCCTTGCCCCACCCAAAACACCTTGCCTATGACTCTGAGCCTGAGGCACACGTCACTTGAGAGGGCGCCCTCTGGCGCCCAAACGCGAGGCCAGGACATACCGTCGGGAATCGGTGGTATTTTCTTAGGGCGCGTCCGCTCAGGTCGTCGCCCAGGTCCTCCATTATTGGCCTTTGTCTCGCAAGTGTGTCTCAACACATTCAAAGAGCAACACTAGAGGGCGTCAAAAGAGGTTGTTGGTGGTTGTACTGCAAGCTGTCCAAAGCAAATGGAATCGGTGCAGGTAGTGTCTATTTGCAACCACTTCACTGACTCAGCCGCAGTTCAGGCGCGTAACACACACGCAATTTCGCACCCATTCGCATGCCCAAAAATTGCAGTGCTCAGTTGCCACGGACATGGAAGGTGATCATTAACATACACGTATTATTAACAAGCTACCTTTAACGACAGCGGAGGCGCGCCGTACTCGGTGTTTGGGGGCGCCACGTACCTGAGTCGAAGTACCTCCAAGACCCGCCCCGACTTGCAAACCCTTGTAGCTACCCAAGCGCTTGCTGCAGTGAAAACCAACTACTTGTCTTAAGGCTTGTTGCATCAGCTCGTGGTCGTGTACAGGCCGCATTTCCGGCAACGGCTTGAACATAGGCAAGCTCTAAAGGACCCTGAGCGACAGACGGTGAACGGATACGGTAAGGTCTGCCCCCGTAATACTATTATTACGGGACGCTGCTGTTGTCCTTCACCGGCTGCGCTCATGGGTGTACGGCCATCCCGCACGCTGGTGGCGGGCGGGGTGGCCGGCCTTGGGCAGCAGGCAGCAGCAGGCAGCCTGCGCAAACTCCTCTTCTAAATGTAGCTTCTCGCAGAAGCTCGGCAATAACACTCTTATAAGGAAAGTAGCGAGGTCCAGGAAAAGGAGGTAGGGGCAGCGTCAGCCCACCACAGTTTGAATGTGCACCCGTTGTGCACTGCTAACTCTGCACTCACGTCGTGAGATAGCATGTGTATGTGATCACCTAAATATAGCAGCTTGCCAGGTCTTGCAAGTTGGGTCCAGGCTGGTGGGCAGTGGTGATATGTGACCAGGGCAAAACGTGTCCATCTTTGGGGAACCTGCAAGGGACACTGCACTTTGAAATCCGAATTCATCTCTTGGTATGCGTCAGGTGAAGTTGCAGGAGATACGGCCAGTATCGGCAAGGAGTTCAAAGTGCATCTGCACAGGTGGATTGTCGGCTAACTGCTATCTGCGCAGGATATTCCTAGCTCCGCGATCTGACAAAGCCTCAAAGCGAACAAGGATTGGCACTCAGCAGGAATACAATCTTCGATGTAAGGTCGGCATAGTCATGTATGTCGTCAGCGGCAAACAGTGCACCTGTATTACTGCGAGCGTGACAACCCTGGTTTCCCTGAGCTCGTCAAGCGCACCGGTTGAGAGGTTTGATTGGTGTACATAGGCTTGCATGTAGCAGGGACAAGCATTGCTTTGCCATGGGATCGGCCGTCCACTCTATGTTCGCTGATGGTACGAGAGGAATGCTCTCAGGGTCGTCAGGGTGATCTGGACCAGGTAGCAAAGTAGGTACATCATTTACAGGAACTGTTCGTTGTGCTTTCTACTTTAATTCTGGCGTTTCATATGGAACAGTGTCTTGCGTTGCGACCGCGTGCTATGGCTACCTCCCGGTGGTCCTGTCGGAGCGACATGCAACGCAGCGTTCAGTGAAGGCGTCCAATGGGACTTTTCAACTGCTGTATTACAGCTGATAAGGTTGGTGTAATAGTGCATATGCCTGGGGCTCTTCGTGCGGCAGAACCACTTCACAAATTCTGTGATTTCAGGGGTTGCGCTCGCTTGCTTCAAACGGCCAGCATGCATTTGGGACTGCAACTGTGCGGCCTTCTTGGCCAGGATATTTGCACAGAGCATCTGTTGCACTTTCTGGCAAAGGTTCGCGCCGAATGAACGCGCCAGGTACGACTTTGGGCAACCTTGCGCGCAATAATGACTGCTCATCGGTTACAAACTTTGCCTACAGGGTGTTGTGTCCACCAAACGGGGCGTTTTCAAGCGAGATCCCTCTTCCACCAGCGATGCTGAGGATGAGGGCACGTCGGCTCTGGCGGTTGGCAGCAAACGCCACGAGTCGCTCCAGTTCAACCAGCCCTTCGCCACTCACCCAGCAGGCATCTGGGAGCCACTGTCAGCGGCTGTTGTGCTGCAGGTCACACCTTATCAGCAGGTGTCTCAGGATGGCCAGCAGGGCAGCGCGACACCCTGCACAACAAGCGTGTTTGTCGAGCACGTGGTCGGTCAGGGCGTGGTGCTGCGCCGAACAGGCTCTGTTTTGACCTGGATTCTCAAGCCCCTTTTCCTGACAGCCAGTATTTCACAGGGCATCAAGCAGCATGCTTTCGGACCCGGAGGGCGTCTCAGCCAAGACAGTGCTGTCACCAGCAAGGGTGGTGGCACGCCGCAAGCTGATCCCGTTGTTCAGGAAATTTATTGCGCGCTTTTTGCAAGGTGAGGCAGAGAGTCAGGAGGCAGGAAGTAGTTCACCGTTGACGTGTTTCCACTTCCGTTGTTCGCACCTGTCGGACACAAGGCTTGGCCGCTGTGCTAAGAGTTTAGCAGGGTCGAGAGCATTTCCACTTGTATCCACTGGCTGACTGTGCACCTGTTGGTGAAGTTCTGTTGCGGGACGCTTGCTGCGCGCACCGCGGGTTGCAAACGTTTGCTTTGGAACTGTGTTGGCCTCAGGTACCTGGAACAGCACCCGTTGCTACTGGACTGTGTGTATTCCACAGCCTCAGCTGTCGGAGCTGGGCAGCTGCTGTCCTCTCAGAGCCAAGTGACTTCAGACGCGAGCGAAGCCAGCACCGGGCCCCCCCCAGCGCTCGTTGTCTGTGAGCGGCCTTTCCAGAGCCTGGTGGAGGGGCAGGGGCAACACTACGAGGAAAAGACAATGAGGGCTGACTTGATGGCAGCGTTGGTGGGTGTTCGTGTGGCTGCCTGCCACTCAGGCAACGACACGTCACGCTCCGCCCAACGTGAACGTGTATCCCGGGACTTAAGGGACTCCGCCAACCAGTCCACACGCATTGGCAGCGGTTTTCGAGGTCTTAAATGGGCGCGTGTGCCTTCCAGGTCACAGCATGACGGCCCCCCTGGCGTAGGGTTGGATGGTGTTAACCCACACAAGGAGCAGCTGAGTGCAGTTCCTGTTATTCGGGTGCCATCACAAACCTACATAACAGTGGAACACGACCTGCCGCTGTTGCTGCCGCCCAGCTACACTATAATCCGCGAAGCCGAAAGGGTGAGTTTCACGCTCTCGCCAAAACTCCTGCTTCCCCGCTTTACACGGCTGGAACTTGGACGCACAGTGCTCTGCATGTGTGTCTCGCTCCTTCCTCCTGACTGTGTCGTGTATGCTTACGATTGCAGGTGGCGGCACGCCAGCAAGCGCAGCTTTTGGATTGCCTGCCGGAGGCATTGACGCTTTTGGAGCACAGCAGCGGGCGTGTTGTGTACCGCAACACCGCGGCGCGCCGCCTGCACACCCTCCTGGACCTCTCCATCGACCCCGAGGGCCCAGCAGCTGTGGCTCCTCCCCACGCGCAAGCGGTTCAGCCCAGCACGCCTGGTGGAGACAGCACGCTCGAGCACCAACAGGCCGGCCCCTCCCCCACCGCCAAGGCAGCACTCCGCCCCACAGTTGCAGCTCAGGCTCCCCCGGCTCTCCATCATGACAGCGCTAGCGCAGGCAACAGCACACGCATGCAGGAAGCCATTACTGCCTTGGACGCCCCTAGTGTTCCCCATAGCGACGCCGAAGCTGCAGCAGTTCCTGCACCAGCGGCGGAGGGATCAGCAACAGCGCGCTCCGGGACTGCAGCTGCAGCGGCCGGCTCCCAGCCCACGCACCCGCCGGGTGCTGGCGCGGCTCACTTCCTGCGCCAGGTGCTGTGTGCGGAGGAGGAGGCTGACGCGATGGTGGAGGAGGCGCTGGACACGGTGCTGCAGCACCAGTGCGCCTGGAGCTGCGTGGCGGTGGTGCACGAGCAGCAACAACCACAAGCACACACTCAACAACAGGCTCAGCAACAGCAACTTTGGGACGCGGGCTCCATTGTGGGGGCGGCGTCGGCGCCCGCTGCGTCTATGGCAGCGGGCCACCGTAGCGCAGACGGCGCGGCGCCGTGGCTTTCCGAAAGGGACGCTGCCTCCGCTGACCCACATGCGTTCCCTCCAGACAACACATTCGGAGCACACGCGTCCTCGGGAGTAGCCACCGCCGCAAGCTGGGGAGCAGGTGTAGCACCCGTGGACCCCGCCGCTGCTGCAGCTGCACTCAGCCCGCATCCGCTGGCGGCAGCCGGCCCGTCTGCGGTGACCCACATGCCCGCCGCGGGCCCGCCCCCGACATACGCCTACCTGCCCCGTCCGTCGCAGCTGCAGCCGGTTTCGGAGCTCACCACCGAGCTCGACGGCAGCATGTACGGCCGCGCGGCGGGCGACAGCGGCAGCAGCAGGATCATGCTAGGCAGCACCGGCAACGCCAACCCGAACGGCAGCAGCGGCGAGCACCCGTTCCTGGGCTCCTCCGCGGCCGGGCTGGATGGCGGTCAGGGAGGGAGCACGGGCAGCGCAGGCCGGGCCGGGAGTGTCACGGCACTCGCCGTGCACGCCTCGAGCGCGCCGTTCGCCCGCGGGGCATCTGCAGGCGACGGCGGCGGCGGTGGCGGAGGCGATGCGTCATCGTCGGTCGTCCTGTCTGCACCATTGTCGCCGCCGCTCGCTTCGCAGCATGGCCCGACGTTGGTTTCGGCCGGCGCTGTGCGCGCCGTGGCTGACGGTCCGCAGGCGGCGCCTGCATGGGCCGCTGCCCGTGCGCAAGCGCGCGTGGGCGGCGGCGCTGTGACCCATGGCCGGCCGCCGCCGCAGCAGCAGCAGCAGCAACAGCAGCCGTCTTCTCCCATGGAGGACTTCATGGCCGCGCTCGACCGCTACCACGAGCAGCAGGGCCGCCGCGGCGCGGTCGCCGGGCAGCAGCCCTACGCGTCCACCTCCGCGTCCTCCCCGTCGCAATCCTCCCCGCAGCAGCAGCAGCAGGGAACGCCTCAGCGCTCGCTTCTAGGAGCGGCCTCTCGGTCGCCCACGTATCTCCAATCGTCGCTGTCGCCGTTAGCGTTGCTGCCGGTGCTGGGGGAGCCCTCACAAGCGCCCCCGTCGCCGCCGCCGCTGCCCACGGTATCGGGTATGGTGGCGGCGACCGCGGGGGCATCCGCGGGCGTGCAGTCGCCCTCGTCGGCGTTGCGGCAAGCCGCGCGCGGCGACGCTGGCAGCAGCGGTGGTTTCGGAGTAGGCAGCATGCACGGTTTCGGAGCAGTCAACGACGATCTGCTGCTCTCCACCCACCTCGCGTCGCTGCGTCTACCGCCCGGCCGCAGCCCAGACCTGTCGCAGCACATGTCGAGGCCTCTCCCGCAATCGCAGCCTCCCCACCAGTTACCCCCGGCGTTCGGCGCTCCTCCGCACATGCACACGCACACGGGCGTCATGTCGACAACCGCCGCGGCCTGGTATGGCCCGAGCCCGGCTTCCCCGTTAGGCGGCGGGCTGTCGGTTATCACTAGCGATAGCGGTTTCGGGCGGGGCGCCAGCGGCATGACGGACACGCTGCAGTGGAGCGGCAGCACCAACATCTCAAACATGCTGGGGCAGCGGGGGGCGGGCGCGGCCGGCGCGGACGCGCTCGCCGTGGCGGGCGGCGGTACGAGCGGTACGGGCGGTACGGGCGGGTCCATGAGCGGTACGGGCGGGATGTACCGCACCACCAGCGACGCGGCTGGTGGCATAGCCGGCACTGGCGCTGGGCCGAGTCAGCCCCAGCAACCGCACGCGTACGCGCCCGCACACGCGCATCAGCCCCAGCATCAGCGCCAACAACGTGTTGAGCAGACCTCCAGCCGCTACCAGGGGTTTTGGGGGCCGATGCAGTACGCATCTGGCTCCAGCGGCGGTGCCTCACAGCCGCAGCAACCGCCGTCGCAGCAACAGCAGCAACAACAGCAGCAGGCGGCCCCTTCAGCGTTTCAGCTGTACTCCCACCCCTCCCTCTTCGCGCCGGCCGGCCGCCAGCCGCCGGGGCAAGCGGGGCTGACGCTCCAGCCGCATCGCGGCAGCAGCGGTCGCCTCAGCACCGCCGCCACCGCCCCCGTCACGCGCGTGCCCTCCACGCTAAACGACTCCGCCTCCCCCTCCCCCGCGTCCCCCCGCGGGACGGTCTCGGGCAGTCTCGCCCCCGGAAGCGCGTTTGGCGGCGGCGGCACCGCGCTGCCGCAGACGCTGCCGACCGTGCCGTCGGCCTCGGCCGTGATCGACTGGTCCAGCGTGACCTCGCTCGTCCAGAACGCTTACCCGGAGGGCTTTGCGACCGGCGCTGCCGGCGGCGCCAGCGGCCCGGCGGCGTGGCAGTCGCCGGCCGGGAGCCAACGCGGCGGTACGCACGCGCACGCGTCGCGCGCGGGCGGCGGCGGCGGCGGCGGCAACGGCACGGCGCGGTGGCGCTCGACGGCGTCCATGCCGGAGAGTATCTCTGTTATGATGAACGTCATCAAGGGCGTGTCGAGGTGCGTGCGGCGCTGAGAACTGAGAACCCACCCCTCCATGCCCTGTCACTTATCAGATCTGAGCCTGGGGCTATACTGGTGTGGGTGATGAATGTCCCTCCCTCCCCCCCTTTTCAGTGCGATACATACGTGCGCCACACACCGATACACCCACACACCCACACGCCATTCCCCTACCTCAATGCCACCCCCAAAGCTACACTAGTCTGGGTGATTCACAGCAAGCTTTCCCTCTCATTGCCCTGGGTTTCGCTCGTGGCCGCCGAGCTTGCTAGCCGTGCCCAACGAGTGCATCTGCCAGGCTGCCGCTGTTTTTGCACTCGCTGAACCGGTACACTGCATGTGCTGTATGTAGGAGTTGTTTGAGCAACAGCTTAGCGCTGCTCTGTTGAGTGCTGTCTGGCCGTGTGTTCAGCGCACAACAGGGCACCGTACCGTAGTTTTTCGACATCTGTTGGAGGTTTCTGTGACGGTGCAAAGACGGATGCACCACCCGCCCCTTGCTGCCATGTCACACGTCACTGCAGGGGACGCGTCCTCAACACCGTACTTTCCCAACAGGCACGATGCCGCAGTTCTTCGCCACATGTTTTGCCATGTTTCTTCACAAAACGTTTTCTGTTGTGACGCGCCTGCGCCCTGCTGCTGCTGCCGCTGCTGCTGCGCTTCTTGCTGCTCATGTTATTCGCAGGTCCACGTCTCAACCGCTGCAGCCGGCCGCCGGCCCGGCAGCCGGCCACTGCTCCGCCACCTCCCAGCTCGTGACCGCCACCTCCAACCTCTCCTCCTACGGCAGCCTTGCGCACGCGCTGCTGGGCACTGCAGGGGGGGTCGGGGGAGGAGGCGGAGGAGGAAGCACCTCCATGTCCCTCGCCGCCGCCGCCGCCACTGCCGCCGCCCACCAAGCGCAGCAGCAGCAGCAGCACGCGCACCAGCAGCAGGCGAGCTCGGAAGGGTCTCCGGTGGGCGGGGGCACTCCCGGGACGGCTACCCCGCCCCACACGAGCGCCACCCATACGCCGCCGTATGGCGCTGCTTCCGCCCGGGGGCCTGACAGCGCCGCCAGCACCACCACCACCGCCACCGCCATCTCACCGCCAGCGCCGCTGTATTCGTCGGTCTCCTTACCCGCATGGTCAACGTTATCAACGGCGGCGGCGGCAGCAGCGCCTCTGGGCTATCCCGGAGTGCATTCGGGTGGGCGCGCGGCAGCTGCTGCATGGGACCCGGACACACCCACTGCCACAGACGGTGCAGTGGTGGTCCCCAATAGCTCGTGGCCGCCACCGGACCTGCCACCGCCGCCGCCGGGGGCGCGGCTGGCTGGGGCGCAGTCCGCGGCGGCAGCGGCCAGCAGCCCGAGGCATCCGCTTGCGCTGCCCCTCGTGCACCACTCGCGCTTTGGCGTGCCGCGCCGTCGCCTCAGCTGCCTCGGCCTGGTCGGCGCGCCCGGCCTCCTCAACAGCGCCAATAACATCTCCTTTTCCCCGGGCGCCGGCGCCCCCGGCGGCGGCAGCGGTATGGGAGGTATGGGAGGCGGTACGTCTCAGATGGGATCAGGCGCGATGTTCGGTGGCGATGGTGGCGGAATGTCGAGCGGCACAGCCACGCCGATGTACCTCACACCCATTTACTTGGCGCAGCAGCACCAGCAGCACCAGCAGCAGGGACCGGGCCATCAGCCGCCAGGCAGCTGGATGGTGTTGAATCCCGCGCAATCCGTCAGGGGCGGCGCCGCTGCATTGCCCAACTCCCTCACCCGCTTTTCGCCTGCTTGGCCGAACAGCCAGCAGGGTGCTGGTGTCATTCCAGCGGAGGTGCCAGTGGTATGCACGGGCAGCAGCAGAGGCATCTACCGCACACAGTCGGTGCCGTCGCAGACGCAGCAGCAGCAGCTGCTGATGCTGCAGGCCCAGCAGCAGCAAGCCCAGCAGCAGCAGGCGGCGTCGGCTGCTGCACCTGCGCTGTCAGCAGCGCCGCCCGCGCTGCTGTTTGACTCCCTGCCACGCTCGCCATTCACAATGGCGCCCTCCAGCCCGCCCCCGCCTCCAGTAGCAGATTACTCTTCCCCGCTGCTATCACAACGTCGCAGCGCCGACCACGCCGCCTGCTTTGCAGCAGCAGCTGCAGCGACGGGCGGGCGGCCGGCCGCACTGCTGTACCCACACCCTCATGGCGACATCAGCGTTGCCGGCGGCATCGGTGGCATCGGCGGTATTGGCGGTATTGGCAGCG
Source organism: Chlamydomonas asymmetrica (assembly GCA_001662385.1). Classification (NCBI taxonomy): domain Eukaryota; kingdom Viridiplantae; phylum Chlorophyta; class Chlorophyceae; order Chlamydomonadales; family Chlamydomonadaceae; genus Chlamydomonas; species Chlamydomonas asymmetrica. The sequence goes on from BDDA01000499.1 coordinate 70,282, forward strand.
CCGCAGCGCTGGACCCGTCGGCTGACGTCGTCCGCATCTTTGAGCATGCCTCGACCAGCAGCCAATCCGGTTTCGGAGGGGCCGCGGGCCTCATGACCGCGTCAGCAACGCCAGTGGCGTCGTTGACGACATACGATGTGGTCCTCATCAGGCCCGTGCATGGCGCGCCGCAGGCGGCGCCAACAGCAGCGTCCGGCTTGCAGCCGACAGAGGCAATGGGTCCCCCGCTGCCACCTGCTGATGCAGCAGGCTCAGATGGCATCCCGGATCGGATCTCAGGCGGGATGCTCTGCCCGTCTGGGCAACGGTCACCGCAGGTGCAGGCTCAGGGCGTGCCCGAAGCAACTGCCTCAGCGGTATGGCAGGCAGACGCTTCGCAGCACCGCGCTGCTGCAGCTTCGGCGGCGGGGGCGGCGGCATTCACCGGAGTGTCGGGTTCTGTGCCGCCGCCGGCGCGTTTTGAGCGGCTGTCGGAGCGGCCGACGCTGCTCACCGTTGAGGAGGAGGCCGGCAGCGGCGTGACGACCTTGCCGTGGGTGGCGTCGAGCCGTGGGTGGGTCGCGGCCGGCAGCAGCAACAAGGGGACGCTCGCCCCGGGCTCACAGCCGGTGGTGTCGCCACAGCAGCAGCAGCAAGTAGAACCCGAACTGCTGAACCTGCCCCTTCCGACTTCGGGGATGTTGGTGTCGGAGGCATCGTCTGCAGTATACAGCGTACGGGAGTCGTCGGGTGGTTCCGGAGCGGCGGCAGGGAGGGCGAGGGCGGGGGCGGGTGGTCCCGGAGCAGGCCTGACAAAATGCCACAGCAGCTACGCGGCCAGCACGGCGGACGCGATCGTCGCCGCCGCGGACGCCGCCGAACGCCTCCAATGGGCCTCCGCCCGCGCCTCGTTTGACGCCGCGCACGGCGCGAGGGTGGTCGCGGCGGGCGGTTTCGGAGTGATGGGCGGCGGCGGCAGCAGTTTCGGAGCGGCCCGCAGCGGCGCCTTCAGGGCGGCGCCGTCGTGGGGTCTCGGAGCCAGCAGCATCGACGAGGAGGGCGTGGGGTTCGAACTGGCTAGCCCTTTCCAGGCGATACAGGACGGCGGGCTCTCCACAGAGCCCTCAGACGAAGCGTCGCAGCTGGTCGCAGCTGCGGTGGCGTTGCCCCCCGCGGTCCCGCATGCAGTGCCCCTGCCGCAAACCTCGCTCCTCACAGCCGATGCGTCTGAGTCGTTTTCGCCCGCGGCAGCCGTGGCGGGCACTGATGCGGGTTTCGGTTCGCGCGCAGGGACGGGGACGGGGGGGAGGTGGCGGGCGTCGTCGATGGCGGGCGGCGAACGCACCGAAGACGACGCCGGCATGTCCACGCTCTCTGCGCCGCATCAGCGCTGGCCCGAGGTGGTGGCGCCGCTGACGCTGCCGCGGGACATCCCGCGCGGATCGTACGCCGCGGGCGGGGCGAGCGCACGCACGCCGTTCGGCGGCGGTGGCACGAGCGGCAGCGGGCGGCGGCTGGCCATCCACAAGGTGCGCAGGGACAGCATTGCCTCGGGCGGCACGACGTCCGAGGGCGGCGGCGTGCGGGGCGATAGCCCCGCTGCGCTGGCGCGGTCACGCCGCGGCGGGGATGGCGAAATCGGCGTCGCGCCGGACACTCCCACGGACAGCAGCAGCGGCAGCCCCGGCAGCAGCACCGGCGGCCGCACCCCGCGCTCGCCGCGCCACGTGCTGCTGGGGCGCCACGGCTCGACTTCGACCGCTGTGGGCGGCGCGAGCTTCTACGGCGGCGCCGCCGCCGCCGCGGGCGCGGCCGCCGGCCCGGCCAGCGGAAGCAACCAGAATCGGCAGCTCTCCCAGCGGCTGGCGTCCTCACTCGGCACCAAGCGCCACGGCTCAAACTCAGACCTGTTCAACCCGGGCGGCGGCGGTGGGCGTAAGAACAGGAGCGCGACAGCCGGCAGCGGCGCGGGTGCCGCGGGCACAAGCGCGGGCGCGGCGGGCGGGGCCGAGGCGCCGCACCAGCTTTCGAATGTGCTGGTGCGGCGGTCGTCATCCACGATCATGTCCCAGCTGAACGTCAAGGTAAGAAGGGTCTCTATTGCGCACTCGCGACCCACAACTCGCGACTCAATGACTCAACAACTCACTACTGTCCTTGCACCTGAGGGAAGGTGAGCAAGGGAGGCGGAGGCAGAGGGGCACGTGCGGGATCTGCGCGGCCTTTGCCTCTGCCTTCACCCTCGCTGCCTCCACGCTCTCCCTCTTGTGTCTTAGGCTCTTACCGTGTCCCTCCCTCCCCCCACGCCTCACTCTTCACCTCACTCCTGGTCTCACCCTTTGTCTCACTCTTTGCAACGCTCTCATCGTCCCCCGCTGCCTTACCCTCCTGCCCTTCCTGTGCATGCCTGCCTGCCCGCCTGCCCACTCACGTGCGCGCAGCTCTCCGTCAAGGTCCAGGACCTCCTGGCGATCCGCGGCCGCCTGCTCAGCATGACACGCGGCTCCTTTGCGAGTGAGTCAGGCAGAGTCTTGCGCGCTGCGCTGTTCGGCTGTATAACACGATACATGCCCTAGTATGTGCTTTACCAGTATGCATGGGGCTGTGTGATGCCCTTTCTTCAAGCAATTGTTGATTGACATTTGTGGCAGCCTCGTTTCCTTGTGCTTGGGTTTGGGTGGACCACCCAGCGTCAGTTTGGCTGGTGCACGTACCGTGCTGTAGTACGTGCTAAACCAGGGCGGCTGCTCTGTCATGCATGCTGCGCTGCGCTGTGTGCTGCGCTGCGCGTGCCTTGGCTGGTGCAATGTACTGTGCGTTGTGGCGTCCCGGCATGTTTAAGGCTGCGTGACGCGCATGCTTATGGCTTTACTTTGTTTGCCGACGCCGCCGTTGCTTCCTGCAGGTGACGGCACGCCACCCGCCCGGGGTGGCGCCTCCACCTCCTCCAGCGTCGCCCCCGGGGGCTCCGGCTCCGGTCCCTTCCACGCCGCCCCTCACTCCATGGACTCTTACGCCCCCGCCAACAGCGGCAATGGCGGCAACCCTGACGGATCCTCTTCTGCCTTGCAGGCGCACCGCAGTACCGGCAGCGCCACCACGCGTCTGCTGGCAAGCCCGGAGGCCTACGCGCGCCGCGCCAGCCCCCGCGTGGGAAGCCTGACGTCCGTGGGAGGCGGCGGCGGCAACGGAGGCAGCGGGGGGGTGGGGAGCGGGCCGCTGCGGGGCGGCGGGGGGATGGGCGTGGGCAAGGTGGCGAGCAGCAGCAGCAGCGGGACTGCCGGCCACGGCAGCAGCAGCCGGCGCGGCAGTGCCCGTCTCGGGTACGACCCGTTGGCCGACGCCAGCAGCCACACCAGCACGCACATTACGCATCCGCACCTGCTGCAGCATCACCCCCACTATCGCCACGGGACCCCTACGGGGGGCAGCGCCGGGGGCAGCCTGTACAACAGCCACAGCGTGTCGCAGTACGGCGCGGCCGCCGAGTTCAACGGCCCGTCCTCGTCTGCCCGAGACAGCCCCTCCTTCGCCGGCGGCTCTTCCTCCACTGTGGTGGCCGGCGGTCCCGGAGCTAATAACGTGAGCCTGCTGCGCCGCGCCTCGCGCGCCTCCCGCGCGTCGTACCTCTCCGTTGGCGGCAGCGAGAGCTCCCCCAACGCAGCGGCGACGCTCGCGGCGGCGGCGGCGGCGGCGGCAGCCTGCGGCGCGAGCTCCCCTGTGGCCCACACGCGTGGCGCTGGGATCAGCATCGCGGTGGCGGCAGCGGGGCCTGGCGCCTTTCCCCATCATCCCCAGCGGCCGACCTGGGAGGCGTCCCAGCAGACGCAGCAGCAGCCGCTGTCGCACCTCCGCATGTCCAGCCTCGCGGTGCGCACCGACACCGCACGCGTGGAAGCGCCGTTCCGCCGCCTGCGCACGTACACCGCCGGCACGGCCGGCAGTGGCATCAGCAGGATGGCGCTTGCGTCCTCGCCCACGGCGGTGCCGGCCGCCGCAGCCGCCGCCTTCTCGCCAGATTCCGCCGCTGACAACCACTCTGACGCCGACAACGATTTGGGCAGCGCTGCGGATGGCCGGGGCGGTTCGGCGGGTGGAAGGCAGACCAGCGTTGCAGACTTTGGCAGCCCGCCGGCGCAGCAAGCGCAGCGAATGCAGGGCGAGGATGTTGTTGAGGAGGAGGATGCTGCGGCGGGCGCGGGTGCGGCAGGCGGTGTGGGTATGCAGGCCGCAAACCTTAGGCGTACGCCTAGCAGCGCAGCACCCATATCGCCTGCCGCCTGCTTGCCCCAGACGCTGGAAGCCGCGCCGGCAGCACAAAACGTTGCTGCTGCGGTGTTGCAAGGTGCAGGGCCCGGCGCCTTGTCAACCGAACAACCCCAGCATGCGGCCTCACCCGCAGCGCCCGTGGCGCCCGTGGCCGTGAGTCTAGCAGGGGGCAGCGTCCGTGCAGCGCCGGAAGGCGCGGGGGAATGGCCCGCACCAATCCCCCTCACCCTGCCCTCCGCATGGCTGATGCCCCCCGGCATGTCGCTATCCAGCATGGCGGCAGTGGAGGGCACCGGGGCCCTTTTGGGCTCTGCGTTTCCCTCAGAAACCGGGTCGGTCACGATCGGCCGGGGCCTGCTGGTCCCGGTGCTAGCAGGCGGTAACTCGGCGGCAGTCGGGGGAATGGCAGTGGGAATTCCCGCCGCCCTCACCGCCGCGCGCCTCCCCAGCCGCTCGCTGTCGTGCGGCGTGGCCACCACGGCGAGCGCGTGCAGCGGCACGACACCGACGACCGCCGGCGGCGAGGCCTCGCACATGCACAACAGCGGCATGCTGGCGCTGGCGCTGGCGCAGCAGCAGCAGCAGCAGCAGCAGGGCTACGCAGGCCACCCCGGCGGCGGCGGCAGCGGCGGCTACCACGCGGGCGTGCTTCACAGCGCGGGCGGCAGCGGACTCATCCAGCTACGCTACCACGAAATCACGCTGCTTCCGCTGAGGAGCGGCGACCTGCCGGACGCGGAGGCGACGGCCGCCGAAACTGCCGCCGAAACCGACGCGGGCGGCTCCGGAACCGCCGCTGCCGGTCCGACGGTCCTCGTCACGAGTCCTGCAGACGGCACGACGGATGCCGCCATCGCCGGGGCAATGACGTCACCTCAAACGGCGGTGGCTGGCAAGGCGCAACAGGCAGGGGAGGTGCAGCAGCAGCAGCAGCAGCCGGTGCGGCGCCAGCGCCAGGCGCGCCTGCTGGACCCTGCGCTGCTGGCGCGGCCGTGCTACCCCGGCTTCTCCGCGCCCCTCTCTCTGCCTCCCCGCCTGACAACCACCACGGGCATGGCCCCCCTTGGCAGCGCTGCCGCCGCCACCATGGCAGCCGGTTTGCAGCAGCATCAGCAGCAGCAGCAGAAGAAGGCGGAGGAGGCGTTGCTGGTGGTGGTGCAGGCGGACCACACGGAGCGCACGCTCGCGGAGCAGCGGTAAGAACCCTGCTCGCATGTTGGCGTACTTGTCAGCCAGTGTTTCAGTATTTGAATACACAAGTACCAGGATTGGTTGCTTGAGCCCAGTAGTTTTTGTTTGGTTGATTTGTGGTTGCTTGCTTCCGCTGTGCCTGTACGTGTACGCTGTGCTTGACTGGCCGCCCTCATCCCGTGTGGGAGGGATGAGGGGAGCCAGTCAAGCATGGTGTACATATAAGCAAGGCTGTGGTGCTCAGGTTCCAGGGTCCAATGTCTAGGGGTCAGGGTCTAGGGTATTGGGTCCTAGGGTTTAAGGTCCAGGGGTCTAGGGTTTAAGGTCTAGGGGTTAGGGTTTAGGGTATTGGGCGCCGCTCGCTCCTGCTTGCTTTTGCTTGCAATTGCATTTCTGTATCATGTTAACCATGTACTACGGTATGTACGGTATGTACTGTATGTACTGTATGCCTCCGGTGTGCATTCTTGGTGGGGGTCCTGCGCATTGCAACTTGGAACGAACCGCTTCAATCGCATGCTCCGGCATTGCCAGCCGTATCGTGTTGTCACTCGTAACTTCGTAAGCCTTGAGCGGTCGTCGGTGTGCATGGCTGATGTGACGTGTGTGCATGTGTCCTGCGCATGTGTCTTTGCAGGCTATACGAGCTGACTGAGGCGCAACTGGTAAGCAAGAAAGTGGCAAGCGCAGCGCAGCAGCGCCCCCGCATGCCAAGCACTTGCAAGCGCGCGTGCTGGCTTGGGGGATGCCGTACGTATGCTGTTGGTTTGTCGTCAGATGGCCCCGGCATGCGTATCCAAGTGTGGGTTGTTCGATGTGCATCCAACGGACCTGCTGGCTGTGCTAGGCTGTGCTGTGATGTGCAGTGGCTGGGCTGGGCTGGGCTGGGCTGGTGCCAGTGGTTGGGCATTGCGCAGCGTCGCACCCTAGCCTGGATGCATGCATCAGCGTGGCTGTCTAGGCACTGAGACCGCGCTACGCTTGCCTAGTCTCAGCGTCTCGACTGCAAGGCTGGTCCATGCATCCAGGCTGGAGTGTCTCTCTGTGCAATTGCCAAGTGTAGATGCACATGCATGTCCATAGCGGTGCCTGCCATGCAGCTTTCCGTCCATGCATCCGTGTGTTCGTATCGCTACCTGAGCCGCAACCGCACCGGCGTACCGCACAGTGCAGTACCGGCTTGTCGTTGTCTTGTTGCAAGCTTTTCTCATTGACTCCGCACTGCTGCTATCGCTGCCGCTGCGCATCGCTGTGTCGTTTATTCTACGCAGGCGATGTTGGAGCAGCTCTTCCCTAAGCATGTGAGTGACTCAGACTGCCTGTCAGCACCGGTAGTGTGCCCACCTGCCTAAAACTCCACTGCCTCTTGCTCGCAACGCACAGCCCCAAACCTGACTTACCGCTCCGGTGTTATCCTTTCGTGCCGTCCTCCTGCCGTCCTCCTTCGACTGATTTTGTCGACAGAGCACGGTGGCCAGCACGACAAGATAGCGCCGCAAATCCCGATGGCTTTCACTTTGGTAGTACTGTACTGCACTTGGTATATTGTACTGCACTGATTGTACTGTAGTAAGGCGCGAAGTGGGGCGCGAACGCACATGCGTACTCACGGCCATGTTGGTGTTGGTCTGCTGCCGCTGTTGCGTGGGCCCACCAGGTGCTGGAGTACATCTCGGCGCAGTCGGACCCCGCAGCGCTGGCGCTGACGCTGCCGCGCCTGGCGCGCAGCCACGAAATGGTCACCGTCATGTTCACGGACGGTGGGTGGAGGGCTGGTTGGGGTGGGGGCTTGGGGGTTGGGGGTTTTGAACTGTGGTTGCATCACAGTGTGTGCACGCGGCCTCCAAAGTGTGCCTGTGCATACGTGTGTACGTGCGCGCATGCATGTGTGCCGGGTCGTATTACGTCCGCCATCATCGTCTGGAGTGGAGGCGTGACAGCCTGACGGCCCAGTGCGCCCCGCCCCACCCCCTGTAGGGGACACGAAGGGAAAATGGCTAAATGGCTTTGGCTAATCAGGGAGTGTGCAAGCATGTCACACGCATGCAAATCCTCATGAGTGTTGACGTACGTAACGCATGCTCAGGTAGATGCTCAAGCGTGCATGGGCCATGCCACCCGTATAACCACATGACCATATCCTTTGCTGTGTCCTGTTGCGTGTGTCGTTGCAGTGGTCGGCTTCACCGACATGTCGCGCGACTTGGAGCCCGAAGTGGTGAGTGCAGCCCCCTGCCGAAATGCCTTGATTGCTAATGCCTGCAGCGCAACGCAACGTGCACCATTTTCCCAGGCAACCCTTGAACCTCGTGGTCGAAGCATGAGCACCTAGCCCTCCCACCAGACCTGGAGAGGACTCACACAGTCCAGAACCTGCATCGGCAGCCTGCACCATTCAGCATACCATATGCGACATGTGACAGGACATGAGGGCTGCGGGGTGAACCCAGGCCTGCTTTTGTGAATGATAATGACGTGTCTGACCTTGATTGGCCTACTCACGCCTGCCTGGCTGTGCGCTGTGCTGTGCGTGTGTGCAGCTGCTTGCGTGGGTGAACGACTTGTTTGCGGTGCTGGATGAGCTGGCGGACAAGCACGACGTGTACAAGGTGAGTGATGGCAGTCTGCGCCATGACAGCCTTGGGGTTAGCGTTTAGGGTTTAGGGTTTGGGGCTCACGGCTTAGGGTTTAGGGGCAAGGTCCAGTGATGGGCAAGCATGACGTGTACAAGGTGAGCGGCGGCCTATTCCACGACGCCACCACCTGACAGCCACACAATGCTTATGGCCTAGGGCTTAGGGGTTGGGGGCAGGGTCAAGGGATTGGCAAACGTGGCGTGTACAAGGTGACGGCAGCAGCTGCGCTGAGCTGCGCTGTCCTGTGCTGCGTGCTGTACTGTGTGTGCGTCTCTGTATGCAGTGCACGTGTGCGCTGCGTGTGACTGAGAGGGAGATTACATCACCCAGACCAGTATAGCCCGAGGCTAAGATCCGCAACAAGGCATTATGAAAAGCATGTGTGCGGTGCTGCGTACGGTATCATATGAGGAGCATGTGTGCGGTGCTGCGTACGGTATCATATGAGGAGCATGTGTGCGGTGCTGCGTACGGT